>JAYGGG010000387.1:0-24377 GCA_036346245.1 Bonia amplexicaulis | reverse complement strand
ACCGCAACCTCAACAAAACAAAACAAAACTAGATTAACTAGCACCCGCGTGAAAACGCCGGGCTTCCCGAGAACCCAACCCCAAGTTGCTTCTCTCTGGCTGCACCAAAGCGCTTTGACATACTAAATATTTTTTTTCTAATTGCTTGCACCTCCAATAGGTTCTTGAAGATCCAAGTGGTTTGCCAACCCCCGATCCTTGCTCCTTACATTTGCATAATTTCCCCGCCGGGCCAAAGGACTCACCAAGGCCACTGTTGAACTTACGCCCCACAACACTTTTGTGTAGCTTTAATTTTGAATGGTGGGGTCTTACCCTGGTCAACTTTTAATGAAGCCCCGCCCCATCTTTCAAGTTCTCCCATCCAGTCATACAAAGCCTGTATCCCACACTAGAACCCAAGGTAGTCCTAGTGATACACAAACCCCAAAACTTCGAATTAAAAAAGCGATTAAATACACATCGGGTTATCATTCCTTTAGTACCAACCACACAATCCAAGACATATATCTCATGTTTCCATTCTCAATCGATCTTTTACCTTAGCAATGAGCACCCCTTAAACACGGGCACACCAGGGGTCAAGGTAAACCCACTCTTTCAACACGAATACAACTGAAAATAAGGGATTCTTATTGCAATCACCATCACCCACTCCCCACCAAAGGGTCAAATCATAAAGAAAATCGAGGTTCAACATAAGAACCTCTCCACCTTCCAAGTAGGTGGTTTGCAAACAAACAACACATCGCCAAAGGGGAATCACTCAAATGTCAAACCTCCATTTTTTCCTAAACCGAAAACCAAACAAGCCAACAAAAGTCAACTCAAACCACAAAAGACTTTTCTCTCATCACGTAGCTCAAACAAGAATCGGGAGCATTTTACTACCGATTTTTTTATTAAACTTCCCTTGAATCACGAGGTTCCAAATTATCCCATACCATACTAGCTCAATTCTCTTAAATTGGCAACATCAACTCTATGTTCAAACCAGTATCCAACACACTTTTGTAGAGGGACTCTACTATTCTCATAATAACATACCTAGTCAACTCCTTTCCCACATGTTACTTTAACGAATAATTTCCAATGCACCTCATCGTTATTTTTCACCCACCAACACTTCACCACAAATCTTAAGGACAATCAACATGAATTTCTCCACATACCCATTTACTACATCCAAAGGATACTATCAAGGAACATCATAATATTGAATCCCTCCTTCCACTATTCTCACGCAAAACATTAGCCTCCAAGGTTCTAGCATAGATCACCAACCAAAATTTCCCATCTCTAAGGCTTCTATACATATACTTTTAATTTAATACAAAGACTCTTAAATTCAGGACTAAAATTTCCACAATCAACCATACTCAATCATTAACAACCATATGAAACATATTCTCAACTTGATTATCTGAAAGATTCTAACTCCAGAGGGTTACCAACGAGCTAAGTTATAATGGCAAAATTCAACAATCCCTATCCCAATAATTCCCCAACGTTGGGCTTCTTCACAATTATAAACTCATTAACTACACCATCATAATCATTCTAATAATCCTTGCAAAGTACCCCATCATGATGCTCCAATAAAATTGATCAAGATTCTCAACTTTCAATAATTCCAACGTCCAACAAAATGAACGTAACACTCATGAACCAAGCTAGGTTCTTCTAGTTGCAACAATAAAACTATTTAGCCCCAAGGAAACATCTTCTTTAAATCAAATCCTCATCGAGAATTATTCAACGAAAATTTATCACTCCAAGAATCTCAAGTATCTTGATACCCACAATCTCACCCAACTAATCCAAAACCAACCAACCCCCAATAACATCTTAAAGGTCTTTGCAACCCAACCGACCCTTTTCTTGGAGAAGCAAAAAGAAAATTTCAACAATGTCCATCCAATAAACACAAAACCAAGAAAACAAAGATCTTGGACAACAAAGGATAAGACCACAAAGGGCATGCCCCTCGAGACAAAACATCAAATCTCAACCAATACGTCAAATTTAGAGCTCCGAAACTCTTCAAAAAATAAAAGTCAAACACACTTCACAAAGATTGCACAACTTGACTTCAACCTTCAAAACTTTTATCAAACTTTACTTTTAACAAAGAGAACAACCTTCTTTAAATACGGATCACCTTAAAATTCCAACAAAAGAAGAGTTGAAGACCACAACACATTAATTCTTTAAGAACTAATTAAAATCCTCAACACCACTTTGCTTAAAACAATTTCAGCTACCACATAAATCATGAGATCAAAGATCGATACACACTATCAAAACTTTTGATTTAAAAACCAAGGAAATTCAAATTTTCTATTTAATGAACCTTCAACATTACCATCATAACCACAAATGGACCAACATACTAACATCGAATAATACATTCTTAACAAGCATCATCATATCCTCAACTCCCTTCATAAACTTTTCCAAAAGAAACATAAGAAATCATTGCATCATGTTTCTAATATCTAAGTAAGGTTGCAACTACTTGATCTAGGAGAACCTAGGCATAAGCCACATAAATAGAACAAAGCTCTTAAACAAGATGATACTAGAACAAGATAATCTCGTAAATCATGCTAGTATAAATTTCTTACTAGATTTCATATATTCCATTCTTTATTGGTGCTCAACTCTAACTTAGCACCAATTGATTGTACTCTATTCACTATTGGCAATAATTGATTATTATTCGGTCATAACAACATTCATGATCCTAACTCCATTTTACAATTATAAGACATTCATGAGCATAGATTTTGTATCCTACCAATTCAGAAATTAGAATGGAAATGACTTTAAACTTCAATGATACCAGAAGACAAGTTTCTACAAGTCAATGCATCAACCTTCATCTATTCCTTTATACGTATTTCAACAATCTAGCATGGTAAAAGATAGATGAAACTAGCAATTGTGCATGCTCATAAAGCATCTAAATAAAAGACATATTAAGGGTCAATATTACCAAGGTAATATTCTAACACCTCATTACTTAATCATTCCAAACGGTCGGATTAATTACTAAAGACACGATAATTCAATTTATCCAATCATGATAGACTTTTAACAATCATAATAATCATTTGTCTTATTACACACTCCTCAATAACTCCATGAGTTACTATCATGAGTAAACAAATTCTTAATCATAGTTCTTCTAAAAACTATTAGTGGCAATATCAAATTAAACAACTACACTTCTAAGGATACTAGTAAAAATTTAATTATACACTACGCTAACATATCAACCCGATAATTCAACCTTATGAATTAGTTTATACGACTACCACCTTCCACTTAAGCATAGCAAAACAACATAAAGGATTTTAACACTCTTTCAAAAGGAAAAGGAACAATAAACTTCAACGCCGAGGTAAAGAGAAAACATAGATCCAAAGCTTTACATGACAATGAGTTTTGCAACTCAAAATTCAAATAATAAAATAAAACACCAAGCGAACAATGAGCCATGATTCGCAACAAGACAAACTCCCACGAAGGAACTAACCTTACAAATCAACAAAAAGCACGGTAGTAAAGTATCTCAAGAGTCCGGAAGAAACAATAATCGCTTCAAGGAACAGAGACCAATTGCATACCCTCAACGCAAGAACCACAATCTCAAAAGAAATTATTAACTCCAATCACCAAGAATTGGTCAAATCAACTTAAGGATAATAACAACTTTTCTAATAAATTCACCCCACCTGCAATTAAGTTACCCGAGGTAGCTACATTGCTAATCCTCATACTACAAACAATGATATAATCGGCAATACCAAGGTAGCACATCACAACATCTACATCATATCATTGACTATTCTCTATAATATATAGGAGCATATCATAATCATACAAGATTATCAATAAGCATACAAGATTATCTCATAATGTAAATCATCAATATAACATGTCAAAAGCATAAATGCAATGCTTGACCCATCCCATCCTACTGGCACCAAAGGTGTCAATTTAATAGTTTAATTACCACGGACATAAAGCCCGCTCGATACCAACTAACACCCACCAAACAATGGCCCAAATGCTACCAAACTAACAACATAATAAAACTATGCTAAGGCATTCTATAAAATTTCGCAGAGCCACCTTTGTTTATTGATAAAATGAAGTTCTAACAATATTATCAAATGGTATGAATAACCAGCAAAGTAATTTGGCTACTAAGGAAACATCTATAAAACTTAAGTAAAGCACGAAGCAATATGAAGAAGTTCTAATCCATTATTACATCTTAATCAAGGTCATAATCAAATACCACTTGAACTAATCAACAATAATAATTAGAGTTCTCTATCTTCTCCATGGTGAATATTTCGCAAGTGCAACAATACTAATCCTCTTTATTCCCATGCATGGACCTCGTGAAGGTACCTAAAATAAACAAACAACAACAACAAAACAAGAAGAGTGAGTCCAATGACTCAGAAGTATAATCGAAAAATGCAAGCATGAACATTAACTCTCAAGTTAAACATATTACATATGAATTTCATGCTATGCATTATGATCAAAACCCTTTCTCATCTCTTCGATTTTACCGGACGCGGGTGCATCCGTCAATGCACACTCCATGCCTGCCCCTGCAGGACCAATTGCCCACACCGCAAGTGGGGACTCTGCTTGATCACCGCATGATCAAGACTTCCAATTCTCAATATGATGCATATATGTGAATGTATCAAAAGATAAAGCATTCACCATACTACGATCAACCAATCTATAAATGCCATAATGTAAACAGAACATAAATAGCATTCCCAATTCATCACTTACTCATACTCACAATTTAAACAGTCATGATTCAACCATCATCCAAACAATTCAACAAATCCATAAACACACAGATTTTCACATCACAAATATACTTGCCTCAACCAGAAAATGAAGAACACGTAGAAGGCACAACCCCGGAACCGCTCTCCTCCTGAATATTTAATTAATAATTATCAACATGACAGTAGCGGTTTCTAGATATAAAATAACAGCAACCCCAATTAACCCAACAATTTATCTCAATTAAATCCCAACTCCCTCGGCCAAATCTGCCCAACCACAGACAGCCGACTTCCAAAAATCATAACTTTCAGTACGTAACTCCAAATTAATCGTTCTTGGAATATCTGGAAAGATAATTAAATTATCTACAAAAACTTAGTTGGGGAGACTCTCTGATTCTGCCATTAACTAGCCGATCCAAACCCTTTTCTAAAGCATCCAAATTCAGTCGAACTCTCTGGACAGCGCACTAAAACAGGCATAACTTTCGCCCAGAAATTGGAATCCGGACTTCTTTACCTCTATTGAAAGCTAAGAAACTTATCTACAACTTTCTCAATTTTAAGGACTCCTGAATCGCAACTATTTCCATCGCACAAACCGATCTACTAAACTCTGTCCAGAACTACCCCGATCTGCAGAACAGTAACACTAGAAAATTCATAACTTTCGCTAAACAAATCCGAATCACATGTTCTTATACTCCCTGGAAAGATAATTAAACCCTCTACAACTTTCTAGAAGGGGTCCAGACCTGAATCCCGACGAAACTAGATCAAAACCACCGAGAAACAACTATTGTCCCAGCAGCCCAGAAAACCGACGAATCTAACTTGATTAAAACCAATCTAGAGACTACCGGGATTACCCTTGACGACACGAACCGAACACGCCGACGAACACGACGAACACGGCGACGAACACGCCCGCGATCTCCTCCTCTCTTCCTCCGGATCCACGGTACAGCGCGAACGCCGGCGAGGCGACCGGGGAGGAGCACGACGACGCACCGGAAGAAGACGCCGGGCAGCACGGGCGGCGGCCGGGGTGGAGGCGCAGGGGTGGGGCAGGGGTGGGGGCTGCCTAGGGTTTTAAGAGGTGGCCTCCTCCCTCTTGGGCCAAGAAAACCCACCGGCCAAGGTCTAGGCCCGGTTGTCTTAAATTTTCATAAAACCCTCAAAACTCTTATAAATTTAATTATTTCACAAAAGTCCCTCTCTCTATTAATTAAACAATTAATTAAACAATTTCCGGGGTATTACACAAGTCTTCACATGAATCATACCTAAGAATACATAAAATAATAGCATGAGGTAGTATTCCAAGTTCATCATCAATTAAAAGAAACTCCTTAAGAAACAAATTCACCTGACAATATTTAATGCGGCTCAATACTTCTTTTCAATGAAATAATATATTGCCTAAAAGTGCTAAGCATTGCGTATCCACATCATCCTCCCTTCTTCAAGAAAAGTCCTCGGTTTTGGTAGCTTGAAATTGTACTAAGCAAAGAATACAATGTATATGCATGGTATATATATTTGTCATCAACACTTTTTTTGCTTAGCATATCAAGAACATCTAAAGGCGTAGTAGATAAAAAGAACAATACATATGCATGGTATATGTATGAATCAATTATCGTGTCATTCTCGTTGTTCCACACAAACAAATTAATATAATAGCAACCATAATATGTATACATTGCTAAGCACTTGTACAAGTCATTAATGAGCCAAACTAAATTAAGTTGTTCAAATATGGGGGAGAAAATTTTTAGTTCCTTCCATACTTCAACTGTGTTACTCTCATTATTTGTACATGATTGTCCATTAAAGGATGAATAAGTAAGCTTAAAAATCTTTTAAAACATGAAGCACTATTGTTGAAACTCATCTCACGTGATCATGATAAGGCACAAAAGATTGTTTATCCGAAATATGCAATTTCAATTCAGAAACTTATCATCTATACCATAATTTCCAATTAGATTGAACTTATATATATATGCATAGGTACTAACTAGTGATTTTGAACATGAAATTTTAGTAACATTCTCAATCACACTAGATAGCTCTTTAGGATCATCAAACATGATATAATATAAGGAATCATCAGGAGATATTCTCGTAAGAACTTCCTTGTGAGTAATCAATTCCACATTATGCAAATTGAGTAAAGAAATTTCAGAACACGGAATTTTCATTCGTACATATGAGTTCTCACAAGTACTCACCGTTTCACAATTAATTTCAGCACCAATATTGTTACCTTTATTGTTCCCCTCAGTTGATGTAGGTGTTGTCATGTACCAAGATTTATGATCAAGATCATGCAATATGTGAGGCTGCACATATATTAAAACTAAGGACGGTTTTCTTGCAAGAAGGGAGGATGATGTGACCACGCCACAAACACATATGACCATAGCGCCCAATATCAAGATTGAACTAAAGGTGAATTCGCTTCTTCAGCTTCAAAATATTTTAAATGAGAATATGATGCTACCTAATGATGAAAATATATATTTTTACAGCTCCACATCACTTTTGCACCAATTCAAGCAAGACTTCAACTTGGACACGTTTTGAAATCCAATTCGCCTCCGGATCAATTCGGATTCAGCTTGATGGCCCAACTTCAAAAGTGCATAACTTTCACATACGGAGTCCGTTTGAGGTCCACAGTACTTGTTGGAAAGATTTTCTCGTCCTCTTCGAATGGATCAAGCCTCATCTATAAATTCCTTCTATGCACACCGTAATCATCAAAAAGGTGATGTGTCACGTTTGTGTCAAATTGGGCCTTGTAATGCTTGGGCCCAAAGGGAGTGCCCCTCCTAGGCCCGCATCGTCTCAGTGGTATTGTTCATGCGAATAGTACCACACCTTATTTCTTAGTATTGCGCGGCTTTCCTCCCTATTTAAGAAGGTCACACACTTCTAGTTTTCGGGATTTTCGTTGAGTTTTGGTTTAGCCCTTGTGCAAACTGTTCTTGCTTATGTCTGACGACCACCTATCAAGACGCCTTTGGAATCCCTCCATTTGAACTCAATATAAATATTTGCAAGTGCGATTGCTTGTTATCTTGTTCTTGCTTGTTGTTCGATCGCATGGATTAGACCTGTGGTCGGTCAACCGAGTTCTTGGCACGGTTGATAACAACTTGGGGTTGGTTCAGCGATTGCTAAGGCAAGCGACGCGACGGTTGTAGTCGGATCGCAAGAGTCACCTCCACTAAAATCGGTTATCATCCTATCGGAAGATCGGGACCCCATCGCCCCATCGTGGTATCGAGCTCAGCTGACCTAGTTAGTAGATTGGTTTTATTTCCTATAGTCCAAAAATATTGCCCACAAAAGAGTTAATTTCTTGTCCAAACCTCGTTGTGCCTTCAATCTATTAGTTTTGGTTTGCTAAATTGAATTTGTGTCCGTTTAGCATTGTCTAGTTTCGGTCATATCTTTGTTCCTATAAAAATCCAAACAAGATTTTTCCCACCCCAAACCCTAATGCCAATTCAGATTTCTCCTTCCTCTACGCCACCACAAACATCATATCTTTTGATTCCGAGATTCTTTTGATAGATAACTTCCTTATCCATCCGTCCCTAAAATTTCGCTTCATTCCAATAAGGCGTTAAAGATATCAGTGAAAGTTGACCCAAATTTCTGAATTAAATCTGCAACACGCACTTGTGATTTTTGTGGAATTGTTCAAGAGGTTTTCAACTTTGTCCCAAAACAAAAGTTGTAGAAAATCCGTCGGAAACATAGAAAAAGAATCGTTGAAAAAGTCAACGACAAAAGCTACGGTCAAAATACCGACGCATCATCCGAGGACGTAAATCGTTCCATATTTGGGTCAATCCTTGTGTTCTTCAATTCCAAATTGCATTCTATTGAATTATCTGTGTCTATCACTCATATGCTTTGTTATACACTTATTTAGCCTTCATCCATCCTTGTTTGATCAGCAACATAGGCTAAGTGCTAGATACGAACTATAATTCAATTCTATGCAATTTCTGAAATTAATTGATTGTTTTCCTTTGCAACAAAATACATAGCCTATCCAAGCTCCACTTCTCAACTAATCGAACAGGTCTCATGTAGCAGAATCGCTATACCAATCCAAAGTCGTTTATCACGAACCACCATCGGTTGCACCACCGCTTGCTTTGGTAAGAACTTGTAAGAATTTGGTAAGAGCTTGAGAGATACGTTAGTTGATTTGAACATCCATATCCTAGTAGTTGATAGGAACATATACTTGTGATTTGTTTCCTTGTTTACTACTAACCATGGCAGGTTCACGGGATGATTACGAGATAGATCCACATCTTCGTCGAGCCATTAACCAGGAGCTCAAAAACATTCGCGAGGAAGATGCACGCTTGAGACAAGTTTCTTCACCATGGGAGGTATATGATCGTGATAGTATGTCCGATAAAACTAAAATCACTTTGCCATCCTTTGCTGGTGAATTTGATCCTGATGCTTATATTGACGGAGATAGCACTAGATAATGAATTTGAATGTTATGATTGGTCTGATAGGCAAAAGATTAGAGCTGCCACTAGTGCTTTTATTGATTATGCAATACTTTGGTGGAAGTATCTTGGTAGACATGGTCAAGTGCCTCAAACTTGGAATGCATTAAAGAAACTTTTGAGAGATCAATTTGTTCCTAAATATCATGCTGATTATTTGCTAGCTAGATTGCAATGTTAAAACAATGAAGTAGAACAGTAAGAGAATATTATCATGAATTAAAAACTCGTTTGTTGTGTTGTGGCTTGGAGGAACATGCTGAACCTACAGAGAATAGATTCTTACGTGGGCTTAATAAAGAAATTCAGGACCTTCTTATTCACGAAGGTATAATTCTCCTCATTTGTTTATACTTGCTTGAAAGATTGAAAGTCGATTGAGGAGAAATTGAGAGTGCTTGATGATAAGAAACATGAGAACAAACCGTGTTTGTACCTTTTTACGTGAGTAACAACTTGCAGGTAGTTGAGAACTATGTCGAAAAAGAGCATGAGCTGATTGGACCATCGACTCCATTGGTTGAGATTGAAGATGAGGAGATGGATGCACCTACATCATCTAAGGGGAGCCAAAAAGGTAATGATCATGGTGTTATCATCACTCACAGTGAGTTTGCTTGTGACGAACTACAATTATGCACTGTTCATGCTATTTTAGAGCAAAACTTTGTGGAAAGCAATTCTGACACGCCCATATTTCAAGTAGAGAATTCACACTGCATTGATTTGAGTGTTGAGAATGAGTTGGGTGCACCTTGTCAAAAAATAACTGAATTGCCTGTTGTTTTGAGTGATTCATGTGATGAACTGATCGCATACAATGATCATGTGGCTTTGGTTACATATAAAGAAGTTTTGACTAGATTTTCTCCTGCTAATTGTTGTGCTACATCATGTTGGATCTACCTATGAAATTGTCACATGTTATGGAGAAAATTTCTCAACATGTCTGCTCAAATTATTGTTTAGTGCCTACACCCCTGGGTATAAGTTTAATTTGATTGGAGATTATGGTGTAGAAAATCAATTTCTTGTATATCAAATATGCATAACTTGTGATCACATGGATGAATTGAAGCTATCTGTTTTGGACAACAATTCTTGTGTGGTGAATCTTGTTCAACATGAGAGGAAGTAAAATTTAGTACTCATCCAATGCCTATTTGTTCATCTCTTTTGCACCATCTAGTATGGACAATCGAATAAAGATGATGAATCATGGAAGAACTTACCATTTTTTCACCCTTGCTAGATAAATTTTTATTGCTCAATTGAGATATGCTTATATGGAAGAACTATGCTTGATTCTAAAAGTTGTAGCTATGCCCATATGTGCCACCACTGCAAGTTTACAACTTCAGATATTTGAATTGCATAAATGCTTCACTTACATTTGCAAAACTAGTTGTAATAATTGCTGTGTGAGAAATTTTGATTTGCTCATTAACATATATGATTTGATGGATACACACATGCTTAGCACTTTTCGTGAATACATTATTTAATTGGAAAGAAGTATTGAGCCGCATTAAATATTGTCGGTGAATTTGTTTCAAGGAGTTTCTTTTAATTGATGATGAACATGGAATACTACATCATGCTATTATTTTATGTATTCTTAGGTATGATTCATGTGAAGACTTGAGAGAGCAAAGGAGGAGCACAAGGACTAAAACTACAAGTTTTGATAAGATTTTCAAGCCAAATTCGGATCTCCCACGTGCTCAATCCAATTCAAACTCGGATTCAACTCGAATTCAATTCGGATTCGGTTCGGGACAGCTGACGTGCGTTACTAAAAAGGCCATAACCGCTTGGTGGTGCGAAATCAACACGAGTGTGTTTTCACGGATTAAAGAGTGTTCGTCCCTTGCATTGGCATTGGAGGATCATTACGATTCATCAAGACTCCCGTGAGTATCCATACTACGTCGAGAAGATCAGGCGACCTTATATCATCTTGGTATCGGCGGTTTACTCAGAGGATATTATCCCTTTAAATTTCAGTTTATTACTTACGTCCTAGTCCATAAACCGAAAACACACACAAAAAATCCAAAACCTAGTTTCGCATCGCTATTTTTGTGAGTTATATTATGTTTTGATCCATTAGAAATTTTGTTTACGTGTCGATCGTCGTGTTTATTTGCATAGCTTAATCTTTGTGTCCAATCCAAAATTGAAAAACCGTTCACTACGTGCGTGAACAGATGCAGTGTTAGCGAAAAAATCTACTCCTATGGTCTGTTTCTACATATATCCTTAATTTTCCGCTCATCTTTGAGACTAGTCTTTAATAATTGCATTAAGGGCTGTTGTTGATATTAATTTACACCTGCTGAAATTTTTTTTTGTGAAAGGAAAGCTAAACCTTAGTGCCAACAACAAGTTAAAAAAGAAGGAAAGAAAGAAAGAAAGCGACGACAAAAAAAGAGGGGAAAGTGAGCATTGGCCAAATTGTGGTTAGCTAATTCTAATATATAATTTCAGCATGTGTATTTAATTCCTTTGAGCAATCTTGTGCCCTTACATTCATATCATTGCAATTGGCTAGTGTCTCTTCTAGTACATGGTGCAAAACGAGCTATCGAATCTTTAATTTCAGATTGCCTCTAGTTAGCTCATTCCTTTGTTTCCATCGAGTCACATTGATCTTTGCGTGCGTCATATACTTCACTTAAATCTTTTGGATCAGACATAGGCAATACTTTCTACCTTGAATTATTACTTAATTTTACAACATCGAGAAATTCAGATCGTGTAGGATGAATACTTCTAACCAAGCTCCACAAAATATCATTTGTCGTGCAATTATGAGTCATTTTTAATCCGCTTGATCATCACTTGTTATTATAGCCACCACCAAGTGTAAGTTTTTTTGGCCTCAATTCACTTTGAAAAGGTGAGAACTTACTTGTGAGAGAAAAGAGTGAGATCGTGATTTATACTAAGATAGAACATCCCAAGGGAACAACAACTACGAGTTCTCAATCGCCTCAAGAACTCGGGTCCTTTTCTACATTTGAACTTCAAGCTCCACGTCACCTCCGCTCGTGACGATCCAAGATGGCCTCCGATATCGGTGGCTCTCTTCCTCATGTCCAACTCGACGAGTCCACGACACGCCGGTCAACGCCGGCGCCGCAATTCTTTTGTTGGCTCGAGCGCCAATAGATCCCGCCGATCTCGTGAAACTATCAAGCCAATATCTAATACCATCCTTCTTCTTAAAACTTTTCCTCTATTTAATATAATCGGATAATGCATTGTACCCCTTTTAAAGAATTCAACCACGATTCCTCTCATAACATTACTTGAGCACAACAATAATCTTACAAATGTAACACAACCACAAGAAAAATGAAGCATTCCAAGCAACACACTAGCAATCGCTTTTTCAAAGGACCACGAAAAATGAAGCATTCTTAAGGACAATCAACATGAATTTCTACTCACATACCCATTTACTACATCCAAAGGATACTATCAAAGAACATCATAATATTCAATCCACTTTTCACTATTCTCACGAATAACATTAGCTCCAAGGTTCTAGCATAGATCACCAACCAAAATTTCCCATCTCCAAGGCTTCTATACATACTTGATATATTTAATACAAAGACTCTTAAATTCAGTGACTAAAATTTCCACAATCAACCATACTCAATCCTTCACAACCACATGAAAACATAATCTCAACCCGATTATCCGAAGAAGATTCTAACTCGGAGGGTTACTTTCAAAGCCAAGTCATACATGGCCATAATTTTTCAACAATCCTTACTATCCCAACAATTCCTTAAGGTTTTCTTCACGCTATATACTCATTAACTACACCATCATAATCATCCTACTAGTCCTTGCAAAGTACCCAATCATGATGGTCCAATAAAATTGATCAAGATTCTCATACTTTCAATAATTCCAACGTTCAAAGAAATGAATAACACTCATGAACCATAACTAGGTTCTTCTAGTTGCGACAATATAACTAGTTCCCCAAGGACAACATCTTCTTTAAATCAAATCCTCACCGGAATTAGTCGACAACATCAATTTATCACTCCAAAATCTTAAGCATCTTGATACCCACAATCTCACCCAAACCAATCACAAAACCACACAACCCCCATACATATCCTAAAAGGGCTTGCAACCCAAATCGGTTACCCTTTCTTAAAAGAGGCAAGAAGAAGTAAATTCAACACATGGGAAGGTGTTACCAATTAATAAACACTAGACCAAGGAAAGAGCAAAGATCTTGGACAACAAACGTTAAGACCACGAGGCGATGCCTCCTGAAGAAACCATCAAATCTCAACCAATACGAATACATTATTATCATTTGAGCTCAAGAAACTCTTAAGCGAAAATAAGAAGTCAAACACACTTCACAAAGATTACACAACTTGACTTCAACCTCCAAAACTTTCATCAAACTTTTCCTTTTAACAAAGAGAACAACCTTCTTTGATTAGGTATCACCTTAACAATTCCAACAAAGAAGAGTTGAAGACCACAACACATTAATTCTTTAAGAACTAATAAAACCCTCAAACACTTTGCTTAAACAATTTCACTACTACATAAGTCATGAGATCAAAGATCACATACACACTATCAAAACTTTTGATTTAAATAGTACCATGGAATTTATTCAAATTCTTATATTTAATGAACCTTCAACATTACCATCATAACCACAAATTGACCAACATACTAACATCGTAACATTACATTCTTAACAAGCATCATCATATCCTCAACTCCTTCTTAAACTTTTCCAAAAGAAACATAAGAAATCACTTCATCATGTTTCTAATATCTAAATAAGATTGCAACTACTTAATCTAGGAGAACCTAGTGCATAGCCACATAAATAGAACAAAGCTCTTAAACAAGGTGATACTAGAACATGACAATCTCACAAAACATTCTAGCATAAATCCTTTACTAGATTTGATATTCAATTCTTGTGGATGCTCAACTCTAATTTAGCACAAATTAATTGTACTCTAGTCACATCGGCAATTATTGATTATTATTTTATCACAACGGCATTCATGATCCTAACTTCGTTTTACAATCATAAAACAATCATGAGCATAGATTCTATCCACCTTACATTCGAAATTAGAAGAAATAACTTTAATCTTCAATAATACCAACTTTGTAAGACTAGATTCCAAGTCTATACATCAACATTCATCTATTTCTTTATACATATTTCAACAATCTAACATGGTAAAAGATAGATGAAACTAGCAATTATGCATGCTCATAAAGTATCTAAATAAAAGACATATTAAAGATTAATATTACCAAGACAATATTCCACACCTTCTTCTTAATAATTCTAAACGTTAGATTAATCACTAACGACAAACATAATTCCATGTATCCAACATGATAGAATTTTAATCAATCATAATAATCATTGTAACCCTTTTGCACTCTCCTCAATAACTACATGGGTTCCAATCATGTATAGGCAATTTTTAATCACGTTCTTTAATAAACTATTACAAGCAATATCAAAATTAATCAACTACACTTCCAAGGATGCTAGTTGAATTAATTATGCACCACGCTAACTTCACAACTTGACAATTCATACCATACGAGTTAGCTTAGATGATCACCACCTTCTACTTAAGCATAGCAAAATAACATAAAGGATTTTAACACTCTTTCAAAAGAAGAGGAACAATAAACTTCAACGCCGAGATACGAAATACAAAGATCCAAAGCTTTACATAACAATGAGTTTTGCAACTCAAAACTTGCATTAACAAGAGAAAATACCAAGCGGGCCAATAAGTCGTGATTCACAACAAGACAAAAGTCCCGAAGGAACTAACCTTACAAATCAACAATAACAGGTAGCAAAGTATCTCAAGAGTCGAAAGAAACAATAATCGCTTCAAGGAACAAATAGAGACCAATTGCATACCCTCAACGCAAGAACCACAATCTCAAAAGAAATTATTAATCGCAATCACCAAGAATTGGCGAAATCAACTTAAGGATAATAACATCTTTCCTAAGAAACTCACCAACACTGCAATTGTTACCGAGGTAACTACATTGCTAATCCTCATACTACAAACAATGGTATAATTTGGCAATGCCAAGGCAACATCACAACATCTACATCATCTCATTGACTATTCCAACTCATAACTATAGGAGCAAATCATAATCATACAAGATTATCAATAAGCATACAAGATTATCTCATAATGTAAGTTATCAAGATAACATGTCAAAAGCATAGATGCAATGCTTGACTCATCCCATCCCATCTGCACCGGTGTCAATTTAATAGTTTAATTACCACGGACCTAAAGCCCGCTCGATACCAACGTAACACCCCACCTAACATAGGCCTCGAATGCTAAACTATCCACAATATATCAACAACTAATATAAATTACCTAAAAATTTCGGCATGACCTCCTTTGTTTATTAACGTAATAAGCTCCGACAAGCATGAATAGCACAAGTTCTAAATAATGAACGGAAAGATAATATCAAAAGGTACTAAGTCTTTATTACATTTAATCGATGAAATATAAACGAACCAATTAAGCTATCGCCAACAAGATTATCATGACGTTTTTTTTTAATGGTTGTACGTGAATGTCCATTCATGTCCCCATGATGATTACTGGTACCTAAATAGATAACAACAGAGTGAGTCCAACGATCAAAGATAATCAAATGCAAGCATGAACATTAACTCTCGTTAAACATAACATATGAATTTCATGCGCATTATGATCAAAACTCCTCTTCTCAAGATTTTCCGGTACGGAGTGCATCCGCAATGCACACCACCCCCTTCGGCAGGGACACTGCCCACACCGTGGGGACCTCGATGCTTGATCACTACATGACCAAGACTTCAACAGCTCAATATGATGCATATGTGAATGTATCAACAAGATAACATAAATAGCATTAACAACTGAACATTCAAATTAAGCATCATAACTCAAACACCTCATATCATCCAAATCACTCAATCACAGGTTAATCATAGCAAGGATACTTGCCTCAACCGAGACAACGAAGAATCCAGCAGAATCCGCCTCCTCCTGAATAATTAATCAATTACTAACAAGTAGCGGTTTCTAGATATAAAATAAAGCAACCCCAATTAACCCAACTTTCTCAACAATCCTCAATCCTCGACCAACGCAACACAGACAGCCGACTTCCAAAATCATAACTTTCAGTACGTAACTCCAAATTGCTCTGGACTCTCTGAAAGATAATTAAATTATTCACAAAACTTATTTGGGAGACTTCTGATTCGGCCATTTACTAACCGATACAAACCCTTTCTAAAGCATCCACACGTCGGACCTCAGCGCACTAAAACAGCCATACATCGCCCAGAAACTGGAATCCGGACTTCTTTACCTCTATTGAAAGCTAAAAACTTATCTACAACTTTCAATTTTAAGGACCCTGAATCGCAACTATTTCTGTCGACAAACCGATCTACTAAACTCTGTCCAGAACTACCCGATCTGCAGAACAGTAACACTAGAATTCATTTCGCACACAAATCCGAATCACGTGTTTATACCCCGGAAAGATAATTAAACCCTCTACAACTTTCAGAAGGTCCAGACCTGAATCCCGACGAAACTAGATCAAAACCGCCGAGAAACATACTGTCCCAGCAGCCCAGAAAACCGACGAATCTAACTTGATTAAAACCAATCAGAGACTACCGGGATTACCCTTGACCACACCACCACGCATCGCCGACAACCCGACCGAACACGGACCAACGACGAACACGACGGCGGCCCGGGAGGGACCGGGCACGACACGACGAAACGAGGCACCACGGCCGGCTGAGGACCACGACGCCGGACCTGGAGACGCGGCAGCAGGGGCGGCCGGGGCAGCACGGAGGCCGGCGCCAAGACAGGCAAAGAGGCTAGGAGGCCAATTAGGTTAGGTGGTTCCCTCTTGGCCTAAAACACTGGCCAGGCTCGCCAGTTGCCTTAGATTAAAACCCTGTAATTCTAAATTTAATTATTTACAAAGACACTCTCTATTAATTAAACAATTAATTAAAAATGCGCAACCTAATCGCTTAAGGGGGTAGAATGTAACCCTAAATGTATAATTAATTGTATAATTAATGAGAGAGGACTTATGAAATAATTAAATTTATAAGAGTTTTGAGGGTTTTCAAATCTAAGGCAACCAGGTATGCCTTGGCCTGTGGGATTTTGGCCCAAGAGGAGGGAGGCCACCCTTAAACCCCAGGCGCCCCACCCTAGGCGCCCGCCTCGGCGCCGCCCCCGTGCCGCCGCCGCCTCACGCTGCCGCCGGCCCGCCCGCGCCGCCGCCGCTTCCCGCCGCGCCGGTCGCCGCCGGGTGCCGCTCCGGTGCCGGTGTCGCCGCGTCCGCCGCGCCGCCTGCGACGCCGCCTCCCCCGGCGCCGTGCCGCCGTCTTGCATCGCGGGATCCAGGAAGGAGAGGAGGAGATCGCGCGTGTTCATCGTCGTGTTCGCCGACGATTCATCATCGTGTCGCCAAGGGTAATCCTTGTTAATCTCTAGATAAGTTTTAATCGAGTTAGATTCGGCTTCTGGGCTGCCGACGAAGTTGTTAGTCGGTAGTTTTGGGGTAGATTCCGATTCAGGTCTGGACCCTTCTAGAAAATTGTAGAGGACGGATTATCTTTCCAGGAGTATAATAACATGTGATTCGAATTTGTAGCGAAGTTATGAATTTTCTAGTGTCTGTCGCAGATCGGTAGTTCTCGGACAGATTTTAGTAGATCGGTTTGGCGACGGAATTGTATATTCAGAGTCCTTCAAATTGGGAAAGTTGTAGATAAGTTTTAGCTTCCAGAGGAATAAGTCCGATTCCAGTCGCAAAGTTATGACTGTTTTAGTGGTTCCAGAGTCCGACGTGAATATTGATGCTTTAGAAAAGTTTAGATCGGCTAGTTAATGGCGAATCGAAAGTCTCCGAATAAGTTTTTGTAGATAATTTAATTATCGTTCCATAGAGTCCAAGAACGTTAAGTTGGAGTTACGACTGGAAGTTATGATTTTAAGTCCTGTCTGTGGATAAGGCGATTTGGTCGAGGGAGTTGGGGATTTATTTGAGATAATTGTTGGGTTAATTGGGGTTGCTGATATTTTGTATCTAGAAACCCGTTATGTTATGTTAGTAATTATTAATTAATTATTCGGAGAGCGGATTCGGGTTTCTTCCGCCTTCTTCGTTGTCTCACTTGAGGCAAGTATAACCTTGTTATTATAATGGTGATTGGATGATTTGGATGTTGTGAGTGATGTTTGAGTTATGAATGCTTTACTTATGAATTCCAAGAAGTTATGAGTTGTTAATGCTATGAATGTTCTTTAATTATAGCATTTATTTGAGATTGAATTGATGCATAGTATGTTGAATGCCTGTTATCTTGTTGATACATTCACATATATGCATCATGCGAGAATTGTTGAAGTCTTGGTCACATGGTGATCAAGTTGCCGAATCTCCACACTTGTAGGAGTGTGGGCACTGGTCCCTGCACCGAGGGTATAGGCATAGGTGGGCATTGACGGATGCTCACCCGACAGCAGAAATGCGAAGAGAGAATGGACTTTGATCATAATGCATAGCATGAAATTCATGTGTAATATGTTTAACTTGAGAGTTAATGTTCATGCTTGCATTTGTTACTTATACTCGAGTCGTTGGACTCACATTTGTTGTTGTTTGTTTATTTTAGGTACCAAGTGAGATCAACTACATGGGGACATGAATGGCTAGTTCGATTCACGCACAATTCCTTCATTAAGAAATAAAGACAATCTTTATTAGCTTGTCGTTGGTTAGCTTAATTGGTTCATTTTATTATTCATCGCTTTAATTGTAATAATGATTAGAACAATTTGTTATCGTTTCCGGTTATTATGGAACTAGAACTGCTTTCGTTTATCCGATTTATTATTAAGCTTTGTTTAATTATTTTGGATTAATTGTTAGAAGTTTTATTATTAGCTAGAAGATGGTAGCATTTCAGACCATTGTTTGCTGGGGTGTTACATTTTATCCACAATTATATGCAAATGAAACATTTAATCTTTCATAACTACAATAGATTAATCATCAACATTTATTCTTCCATAATAATAATGTTTATATCCTGAACCTCAAATTACCATCAAAGACAATAAGACAAATGTATGATCACCTCACTACTTTATTACTTCTCATATCCACAATTGCTATCAACAATTAACACTAGAGAAAAGAATCTCATGCCACAACCTCAACCCTTACCATACACAAGGGACTAATCTCATTCCACACCACATCCGCAATCTTCATACCACAAATAGCTCACATAAGCCAATTCCACATTACAACTAGAAAGTTGTATAGTCCACCAAAATAACATCACCACAATATGTTGCATATGTATGCAAATGGTCTTTCCACAATGCAATGCATATGAATGCTTCATGATATGCTCCACATCACTTTGCTAGGGCAGAAATTTTAGTTCATCGAACGGAATATACGATGCTTCCAGGCGAAGAGGTGCATCGACACGGCAATATACGATGTCGATCGACGTCGGCTAATGCGGCGACATCCACATATGCAAATGACATGATATGACATGAATGATATGATAATTCATAAATCTCATTAATTATCCACAAGGAGCATTATCATGCTCTCAATATATCCACATCCACCATATGTAAATTTCATGTCCACATTATAACATTAAGTAAGAATTCCACATGTCTACTAGCGATTATCAACATATCAATGGTTAAATATTTGCTACCATCTCCACAATTAAAATATCATGCAATCATGGCATAATGTATCAAATTAAGATAATAATGTAAATTACAAGTAGAAGGAATAACAGTTAAAGTAGGAACCACCGCACATTCACTTGCCTCAATCCCAAGAAGACAACAAAATTCAAGAGGCCAGGACAAGACCACATGTCCATAAGACAACTTTAGCACACCACCACAGCATACAAGCATGACATAAATATATAAAACATCGCTAGAAACCCGAACCCACACAATTTCTACTCCTCCAACAAACCAACAAATACCCTCTGGCAGCGCTGCCACAATTTCATATCTTTGAAAATATAAATGAAAAATAGAAAATAATACCTCTGGATTCATGACTTAAAACCCTACAAATTTCATGTAGAACTCCTATTTTTATTCGGATCACAACTAGATGTAATTTAACCCAAAACAGAGGAAGAACTCTGCCTGGCAGATTGGACAGCAGTATTAAAACGCTTGCCAACAACAGCACAGAGGTCTGAAAATTATGAAATTTATACAGAATCTAGATTTCTAAATTATCCACAACTTTCAATTACGGACATGTCCAGAAAATTCTTTTACTATTTTTAATCTCCGGATTACCGTCGGACTGTACCAATCTGTCCGCCTGACGGACAGCGGTATTGGACCCGTATCTCCCAGATTCCACGGTAGAAAAATTTGAAACAAATACAGGAGATGCATACGGAAGTCCTCTACAACTTTACTTTTGAAAGATCCACAGGACAATTCGTTTACTATTTGTAATATCCGACTACCGGACTGTACTAATCTGTCCGCCTGATGGACAGCGGTATTGCCGCTCCGTATCTCCCAGATCCCACGGTAGAAAAATTGAACAAAATATAGGAGATACATCTGAAGTCTTCTACAATTTTTCTTTGGTAAGACGCTGGAAAATTCGTTTTCTAGATCAAAACTGCACAACAAGTCGCTGCGCGAATGGATCTAAAAGCAGTCAGCGCTAATCTCTAATCGGCATTTGATCTATTATCTACCAACAAATTCCGTGCCAAGAACCTTAATTAATCCATAAACAGAGTATTTGGGATGGAGAAAATTACCACAATGAAGAAAATTTTCCAATCTTTTCCTCTCTTCTTCTCTCTTCTCCTTCTCCTTCTCCTTCCTTCTCCTTCTTCTCCTTCTCCTTCTTCTCCTCTCCAAGGGTAGCAATGGGGAAATCACCTTGGGAGGGGTGGCCACCATGGGGAGAAAGGGGCGAGATTTGGGAGGGTGGGGCCAAGGGTGGGGAGGGGTGGAGGGTCAAGGGAGGGGTTTATAAAGGTGGTAGGTTTGGGAGGAGGTACGGCCCCATTTAGGCTGGTCGCCCACCCTCCTGACAGCCCAAAATATCTAAATTAATTATTTTAATTTATTTTATTCATTTTTCAATGTTTTACAATTTATATTTTTCCTTCCCGATTTATCGAAAACCGACGATTCCTGATTGTTTTAAAACTTACCGTAACGACGTCGATATTATATACTTATTCATCCTTTAATGTACAATCATGTACAAATAATCGAGTAGCGAGTTGAAGTATGGAAGGAACTAAAATTTTTCTCCCCATATTTGAACAACTTAATTTGGTTTGACACATTAATGACTTGTCCATGTTCTTAGCAAAGTCGAGGACCACTTTTCTCATGGGAGGAGAATGATATGAAAGACAATATTGCAATATATACATATTATGGTTGTTACATTAATTGGTTTGTGTGGAACAACGAGAATGACACAATAATTGATTCATACATATACCATGCATATGCGTTGTTCTTTTATCTACTACGCCTTTAGATGTTCTTAATATGCTAAGCAAAAGAAGTGTTGATACCAAATATATATATCATGCATATACGTTGTATTCTTTGCTTAGTACAATTTGCAAACCAAAAGCCGAGGACGGCTTTTCTTGAAGAAGGGAGGATGATGGATACGATATGCTTAGCACTTTTAGTCTAATACATTATTTCCGAAAGAAGTATTGAGCCGCATTAAATATTGTCGTGAATTTGTTTCTTAATGAATTTCATTCTATTCGTGAGAACGATATACTACCTTATGCTAAATTCTTGTTTATTATTAGGTTTGAATATTATGATAATTCCAAGCCCAAAGCAATGGAGAAGCACAAGGAGAGTAATCATATTTGCTACCAAAACAAAAAGCTCAAAGTCCATGGAGATGGAAAGGAGAAGCCACCTATACAACGATCAAGGAGGAAAGAAGCACATGGGAGAGCAAGGAGAGCCCAAGAACTTAAAGACCAAGTTTTGGACAAGATTTTGAAGCCCAATTGGCCTCCTACATGTACAACTGAATTCAAACTCGGATTTAACTCGAACTCAATTCGATTTGGTTCGGAAAGCCCAACAGCACCTACTAAAACGGCCATAACTTTTACAAAAGGAGTCCGATTGAGATGTTCTTATACTGTGGAAAGATCTTGAAGTCTACTTGATGGATCCGGCTCACCTCCAAATTCCTTATGAGTAGATCAGAAACGCAAAACAAGTCACGCCACTTTTTTCACCAAGTCAAAGTGGGTCTAAGGCTTTGTAATTGAGTCCTATTCGCCTCCAAGTGTTTGGCCGACTCTCCACCCCTTGTATCTCTTTAAAAGACACCTCGTAAAATTGAGACCACGTTGAGAAAACTCAATCTACTAAAGTTTGTTCGAGTTTAGCATTACTACCAAGTTCCATAGGGAATTAGGAGTGATTTTCTTCAATCAAGATTGTTCATTTTCCGTT
This sequence comes from Bonia amplexicaulis, assembly GCA_036346245.1. Taxonomy (NCBI): domain Eukaryota; kingdom Viridiplantae; phylum Streptophyta; class Magnoliopsida; order Poales; family Poaceae; genus Bonia; species Bonia amplexicaulis. The sequence continues at coordinate 1,358 of JAYGGG010000387.1, read as the reverse complement.
GGGAATTGGGTGCACGATAGATCTTCGCTTGGTGGTCGCAAATCAACACGGTATGTTTTGACGGATTAAAGAGTGTTCGCCCTTGCATTGGCATTGGAGAATCATTACGATTCATCAAGACACCCGTGAGTATCCATGCTACGTCGAGAAGATCGGACGCCCCGACAAGATGTGTCCTTCAATGACATGTTCGCTCATATGGCATATGACATGTTAAAGTTGATCCGAATTGCACTGTGTCTATGTAGGATACTTTATCGCCTCATGCCGACGTGGTATGGTAGGTGCATGCACGGTTGTATCGACGTGGTGTCAATCGAGCAACCGACTTTGATTCGGTTTCCTCTCCGTGGAACTCTTTACCCTCACACTATATATGTATACTCCAAGAGCTCTAGGAAGAGCGGCCTATTGTAAACTCTACCCATTATAGTGATTTATTTTTGAGCGTCTGTAGTTTTCTCCGTAATGGTTTTTCACGTAAAATTTATGTCTCTTGTCTCTATTTTTCTGTATATTATTTTTAATAAATAGTATCGAACACGTAAGATCTTGTCTCTATTTCTTTGTATATTATTTTAATAAGTAGTATGAGAACACAGGAGATCAGAGCACAGAAGATTACAGCGACACGATCTGATCGAAAGAAAAATAATCATCTCGACGTTCTTCCGCCGAATCCATCACGCGGCGCTGTCCCCGAAGCATCGTAAGTCTTCACCCTCGGTCCGTGCGTTGTCCATGGTAGGCGAGAGCCATCGGGCGATAGTAGCAGCAGAGATCAGAGCCTTCACGAGATCGATCGGGAAGAAAAATTGTCGACGCGACGCACGTCGTCTCGGTCTCGGGCGATACGCACGGCGGGACACACGACAAAAGCCGATCGCGCGCAACCAGATCGGAAGCAGCTAAGAGGCAAGCGTCCAATGCTTTCTTCCCGGCCCATGCAAATCAGCAACAGTACTGGCTGTCTTTTTGCAATGCTTCCAGCGAGGGTAGGAAAGTCACGTGTTTTTTGTTAGATACTCACATATTCGTATTAAAATTTGGTTTTCTTCCGCATGACGACTCTGAAATATGATCTTTCACTACTAGATCGCGATATGAGGTTTTCTTTATAGCAAGTCAAAATACGAGCTGTTTTATCATAGCTTGATTGAGATTATGCACTTTGGGATCGACAAGATACTAGCCACTTTGTCCGATCGTAAGATCTTATCTCAAATTCATCTTCATCTATCAAATAATATTTTACAGGAGGTTATGAAGGAGACATCCGCCGCATTATGGTCAATGGAGCAGATTTGCATGACCAAGGATCCGATCGAAAATGCATCCAAGCGGCTTTATTCCCACAA
>JAYGGG010000558.1:0-27247 GCA_036346245.1 Bonia amplexicaulis | reverse complement strand
GCTACGGAGTACCAAAAAAAGGTTGTACATATATCATCAAAAGGAGTACCAAAAGCAGATTATACATCATCAAATATAATCCTAAACTGTACAATGAACATCAATTTTCTCTTGCACGCACGTATCAACTAAAACATAAATGTACAGATTAGTAAAGAAATCAAACAATTACCTTCGACATGCCCGATTTTCTTGTAGAATGGCACCGCCGTGTACACCACACCTCTAACATCCACCGCGCTCTGGGAGATCACCGAAATAAAGAAAAGAAACTTGGTCACAATTCACACAAAAACAACCAACCACACACTTCTTAATGTACACAATGCTACCAAGTCTTAACCCGTACAACGTAGGCATCGTCGGAGAAGAGCGGAGGCACAACAATTATCCTATATCATGTTCAAGGTTGTCATTCTCACTGTAAGAAATAGAAAATGATATGACAAAACAAACAACTTCAATTTAATTCATCCTATGGCTCTCTTGCTATGAATTTCAATTTTGTTTTTCAAAATTCTTGTTGCACAAGAGAGGTAGGTGAAATTCCAGTACCTTGTTTTGATGAGCAAGTCAAGTTCAGTCATACGCATGGCATGAGCAAAGACACCAACCTGAAGGTCATCAGATCCAAACCATTACCATGGAAGTTGAAGCAATGTAGGCAATACTCTTCTTAAGCAATGTAGGTAATACTGCATTCTTAGTTACAGCCTTATAGGGTAGTTGTGTTACTTAGTAGCAAGTTCACGTATGAAATGAATTAGTCAGGTTGAAAAATAAAAAAAATTATGGCTATTGTTGGCAAAGGTGATATGGAAAAAATGGATGTGCAGATGAAAAAAATAGGAAAAAACATATACCACTCACAATGATGTATGAATTGCTCACATACCTCTCGACATACAGGACACTTGACCTCTGGAGGTGCAGACCTAACACCCTTGAAGATGTACACAGATGCAGCACCACATGCACAGACTTTGTAGAAAAGATGATGCCCACAGCTAAGAGCATATGAGTTGAACAAAGTGCCCTGTGCAAACGGCCAAATCATAAGTTGCAAAATACTTAAGCATAACCAAGATCACTATTTTAATTACAAGATATTTAAAAGAAGAAAATGGAATTTGAGAAGAACAACATCTCACCAAGCAAATTGGACAAGTTAGGTTGTACTCATACTTCATAGTTTCAGAAATGGCCATAGTCATGAGTGGCTTTGCTCCTATCAATTCATAGGAAAAAATTCTTGAGGAATCTATTTCTAAAGAACCCTACAGGTTCATCAATATCTAAACTATCGTAGTTTAGATGGAAAGCACCCAACTCTATCAGCCAAGGTGACTGCAACAGTTCAATATGCTCAGTTTGCATCCTACTCTTGAAATCTCTACCACTCACAGAACCATGTATATACGAAATCGACAACATACAATTTGTTGTTTATTATCAGAAGATATGACAATTTCCTCACAATTTTCAGAGTTCTATGTCAAAACTCAGGGTTATTATCAAAATAAGTAGAATTTCGGTTTTAGCCTTGCCTACAGTGTTGTGTTTGAAAATACTGTTTGTGGCCTATGTATTGTCGAACTGTGTCTTGATCTCATTAGTTGATCACCTAAATAAACCCTAGACTGGCACCTTACAAAAGTAGTAAAAATGGTTACAAGTTGCCCTATATATCTCTTTCTCAGCATCCTACTCAGTTATGATCAGCCAAACCTGGCAAACAAACATGAACCAAAAACTTCTTGAATTCAAGTGCCAAGTGTTATCTGATAAAGGAAGTATCAAGAAGAGCAACTCAACTAACAAGAGCTAAGTCAAATTTCAAAGGTATTTTAATGGATTGTAGTTTTGCCTTTTCATCATTAATTCCTTTACCAAGAACAGCTAGTGTGGCCTACCAGTAGCACCCCAAACTCTTGCTTCATGAACTTTCACTCTACTCTCTAGTCTTATGAACTCTCCAATTACAACATCACTTAGGTACTAACAACAGCAAATGTACTCTTAGGAGACGAAAGAGAGAAAGACTGGATTTGTAGTATTGAGGAGTGAGCACATATAAATAGCATACATGGCTGTGCAGCGCCTTGTAATCAGTGACAAGCAAGAAATCAAGAAAACCCGTCCAAATTGTAGCCGTGTAGGGCCTCATGGGTATGTCAGGTGTTACTAGTATCCAACAAATGTCAATGCCTTACCATGTACGAATGAACTGAATATCGATAAGTCAATAAATCGTTATGAAAAGATCTATCGATAATTCACTTTAAAAAGACGATGTAAAACTATCTCATTTATTTGCTCAGGTAAACTATAATCTATAAACGGAGAAAACCCATCCGAAATGTAGCCGTGTAGGGCCTCTTGGGCATATCACGATTTACTGGTATATCCCACAAATGTCGATGCCTCACATGCACCGCTTCATCGCATGTGGGTCGGGTTAACTGCTGAAGAATAATGCGAGATGGCTCTGTACTGGTATCTTGTTGTTTGCCAGCACCACTATTACCTCCAACAAGTAGCACCCCAAACTCTTGCTTCATGAACTTTCACTCTACTCTCTAGTCTTATGAACTACTCCGCTGGATTTCCCTCCAGCACCTTGCGGCCGCCCACAATCCCCTTCCACCGGCTTTTGTATCCAAAGCACCATATCCTCTTGGGGCCTGCACACCGCCACCATGAGCACTGCCACGCTGGGGTCCCGGTCCCACCGCCCAACCACCTCCTTGCTTGCCATGCCTTAAAAAAATATATAAAAAAGAAAAAAAAGATAAATATAAAAAAAAACTAGAAATAAAAAAATTTAAAAATACTAGATTAATCTGGACCGTTGATCGCTGGATGGATGGACTTTAGAGGAAGCAAAGTCACCGTGACTTTACTTCCTCAAGTCAGAGAATCCCGTTCGCTTAAAGAAGACACGAAAGAAGGGTGGGAGTCCAGGGGCGCTCAAAGTAGTCACTGTCATGGGCCCACCGATCCTCTGAGATGGCGGTGAGCTTCCGTGCGAAGAGGGCGTGGAGGGAGGCAGCGGCCTGGGCCTGGGTTGCGCGGTAAGCCTGGGCATCGCGACAGTCCTCCCCGGCGCGCAAGAGGTCGGTGGCGTGGAGCATGAAGGCGTAGGCGGCGTCAGAGGACTCAGGCAAGGCAGGGGCGACGGTTTGAGATGATGATCATGACGGGGGATTATTGGTGGTATTATTGTGGGCGCGGAGGGATGCCCTGACGACCTCAGCGAGCTGGAGTTGGAAGGCGAGGTCGAGGTCGGAGGAGGAGACTACGGTAGAGGAGGCGAGGGCAATCTAGTGGCGGAGGGCGGCAAGGTCGTCGCCGGACATGATGATCAGAATCGGCGATGAGGGGCGACAAAGGCTTGGAGCGGCACGTGCGGGGGTAGGTGAGCGCACGACGACGGCCGATGGTGGTGGCTTTAGCGGAGGCTGAAGGGCAATTGCTGAAGGTGGTGGAGGAGGAGGAGCGGCTTGGAGGTTGGGGAGGAGGTGGGTTGTGTTGTGTGTGAAGGGAGGCAGGAAGAAGGGAGTCGTGGGTTGCGCGAGTGGAGGTTACGCAAAGAGGAGTTAGGCATGGATCTGGAGGGGAGGCGTGCTGCATGCGTGCACCGGAGTAGATGAGAGGTGGACAGACAACTCCCATATTATATTAGTAGAGACTAGTACATTATCTGTTTTTTTTTTGCAAGGTAGTATATTATCTGTTCATTTGTCTTGACATTGATTCATATCACAAGCGTTGAATTCGTAGCTACAAACGCCTGTGATCTTCGACGTCGAGGAGCGCGCCGCCGCCGCGGAGCACCGCCGCATCCGAACGCAGCTGCTCGCCACCAGCCACCGCTACAAGGTGTTCATCATCTGCTGCCTCGTCACCGTCAGCCAGCTCGGCGCCCTCCTCGTCGCCCTCTCCTCCACGGACGGCAAGAGCTTCGCCAACTCCGGCGACCTCCTGGTAATGCATAACCACCACTCCTGTTCTCGCGGGACGTACGTACGTACTAATAAGTGGTAGCCATCTCCCTCACCTCTGCTGCTGCTGCTCGTGTAGTTTTATTGATACCAGATTATACGTGTAGATGCTTTGACATGTGAAGCAGAGATCATGAATGTGTCTAGCGTGGTAGCCGGATCAATTCCTCCTGCCTATCTCAAGTGATCGGTGCTTCCTAACTTTCAAGTTTCAACTCTCAAGTGATCATCTAGCATTCTGAACTGCTGATGTAAATGTAAATTCAGATGATTGGTCCCTGAATAAGCATTGAGCATTGTGAATTGCTGACGTAAATGTAATCGAGGGGCCGGCAAAAGGTTTGCCAGCCAAACATATAGGATTAGAAGTGAAGTAAAGTTATTAGTACTATTCCGGAGGCCATTCCTATTTGTCTGTTGGAATAGAATATTTGGGTACAGGATTATTCCAGTGTACCATTCCAGAAATTTAAAAATAACGTATTTGATTATATATATCCTTAATTTTATATCAAATTTATTTATTAACAAAGGATATATTAACGTTTGATATAGTATATACTTTATTGTGAGAGTAATTATACTCTTATGCCCCCAAGATAGCTTTATCAATTTAATAGAGTAAAAAAATCCCAACCACTCATTTAACCTACTCCACATTAACCATCAAAGTCCACCTTTCTTCTCCCCGTCGCTACCCTTCCCACGATTCATTTCTTTCTTGCTCCTCTTTCTCTCTAGCAAATATCCACAATCCCAGTACTCATCCATGCCATGGCTCATGGGCATCAAGCACCACTACCCATCTCTTCCTTTACCAAGATTCAGATCAAACTCTCTCTCTCCCTCCCTGCTAGGGGCGGACCCAGGGCCCGGCGACCCTGGGCCCCTGCCCGGGCTCATCTCCCGATGCCCGTGCTGGCGAACGCGCCCAGCACCTACGGGTTGACGTCGTAGCCAGAAGACAGATTCAGAGAGAGAGAGCTTGGAGTTTGGTTCTTGTGCTTAGCCTGAGCTTTGGAGAGCATGCTATGGTGAGCTCATTTATATATATGCATATAAAGGGTGGTTCAGTCAGATGTACGGTTTGGTGTACAGTGTGCATGCATGCAGTTGCATGGTTTGAAGTCGAATAGTTGATTGTGTTCTTTGTATACTTGTATTACCTTTACACCTAGTTTCTGATTCAAACGACCCTGTTTTTTTGGAGGAGGGAGATATTTTTTTTTGGAGGGGTAGAGAGATAATTCATAGCCGTTGGATCTCTAATCCAATGGTTATAGTCAACTAGCATCTACTACAGTTCTTCGCCCAGACTCGTCAAATTCTCTGGGTCCGCCGCTGCTCCCTGCCCCTCCCCGCAGATATTTGATGTGGAACTACTCACGTAGTAACTCATCGAGGTGGCATGGCAACAGCAAATGGCACCAACATTTAGTAATCGGGTTGGGAATCGATGGCAAACTCCAAACTCAATGTGTTGTGAGCAACGATGGCCACCACATGAATGAACAGAAGAACAAGGTCATCTTCTACCTTGTGTCAGGAGGGGACTGAGGCAGCAACGGATCCAGCATTAAATTTTAGCTAGGGCAGGGTTTCCATCATCCAATTGGCCACTAAACATAGTGTGATCGTTTGCGTAGCCACTAAGCAAGTAGTACACAAGCTGCATTATGGTAGTCAAAGCAAAGTTATCAGTATTATTCTGAAGGCCATTCATGTTTGTCTATTAGAATAGAACATTTGGGTATCGGATTATTCCAATGTACCATTCCAAATTTTAAAAATAACATATTTCATTATATATACTTAATTTTATATCAAACTTATTTATTAACAAATTATATATTAATGTTTGATATAGTATATAAACTTATTTATTAACAAATTATATATTAATGTTTGATATAGTATATACTTTCTCGTGAAAGTAATTATACTCTTATGCCTCCAAGGTAGCTTTATCCATTTAATAGAGTAAAAAAATTCCAACCACTCATTTAACCTACTCCACGTTGACCACCAAAGTCCACCTTTCTCCTTCCTTGCTGTCGCCCTTCCCACGATTCATTTCTTTCTTGCTTGCTCTTCTCTCTCTCTCTAGCAAATACTCCACAATCCCAGGACTCATTCACACCAAGGCCCATAAGCTTTAAATGACTATGTGAGAAGGTTCATATTTTCGTTACAATGAACCATTCCTAAATCGGAGGATTGGGATTTGGGTTTTGCAAAATTGTTGTTTTTCAGTTCAGCTTGCAGACCTAGCGGTCTAACTGGCCAGAGGTGGTGATCAAACCGGTCGACACCAGTGGCCTAACCGGGTGTGGTCAGCGGTTAGACCGGCTGGGTAGCGGTTTGACCAACATGATGTTTTGCTTTCGTCAAAATATGGAAATTTTGAGAATTCTGGTCATGGTGTGTTTTTATTTTGTGTAGGTCAGTGTATATGTGTTGTGACTCCTTAACCTAAATCACCTGTCTTGTGACTCCTCGCGTCGTGGTTTGATCAAGTCTTAACTTTCCCGTTTGGGGGCAAAAAGATAGTTTTACCCTCAAACAACTTTCCATGAAGTTTCGCACTTCCTCTGCCTTGAAGTAGCCTCGTTCTTCATCTTCAACTCTATGTGACTCCAATGACTTCCTGCCAAGTTTCTCACGCACCCAAATCCCACCAAACCATTCTCTCATGCAAACGGGCCCAAATCAATAGACACGCCACACGCCTCTTCGTGCACCAAAATGGCACCCGGCATCCCTGACTGTTATGGACCTCAGCTCTTCCTTGAGCTTAGTCCTAATTCACCTCACTATTACCTGTTATGTCCACCACCTATAGCTGCTCCTCCAACCTTGTCTTTCCAGGTCGTAGCCACTCCACTAGCCTCAGTCATCTTCCGACATTACCTTGATCGCTCTGGACCTCAGCTACCCTAGCTTAGTCTCGATTCCTTCTGTCCCACCATGACTTAGATTTGGAGTCCTACAACTGACAACAACAAGCAAACTGTCATGTAGCACCGCACAATATAAAATCATCAATTAACACAATTGATGAGTTAGAAATTCTTACCTTCACCTCAAAACATCTTCACATACTTTGACATGCAGTCTGTGGTGCCCAATGACCAACCATCATGTCTTCACGCATTCGATCTCCCCCAAACCGTCTCTACGTGCATCAGCTTCATCTCTTGGCGCACTACATGCACCAACTCGTCTATTTCATGATCCTTGTTTTCTCTGTGCTTTCCATTTGGGCCACGTAAGCCCAGCCAGACTTACACGGCCGCTTGGACCTTAGCTCTCTCGCCTACTCTCGGTCCATTGTTGTTGACTACTAATGCTCTCCAAGTCACCTGCACATCTAAAGACCAAGCAACCATGTTGATCATAAGTTCCATACACTTGACTCACATTAGTCAAAACAATGCATCATAGAACACACCACAACAAAAACACCGACACCCATGCCATGCGCATCCTCAAACCACTCTCCTGAACCCTATCTGGCTAGTCAGACCGCTAACTACTGGCCGGTCTGACATGCCAGTCAACTCCAATCAAATCCCGATAATAGGGGAGTCGGTCTGACCGCAACAGCCATGTTAGTCAGACCATTGGACAAACCTCTGGTCGGACTGACATCATACAGCCGATTGCACCACTCTCAAACCCTTTGCGCAATAACACGAGTACCTCTCTGGAATAAACGTACCACCAACTACAGATCAGTACAATCGCTCCTCGGTCAGCCCACCGCCCATGGCTGGTCCGACCACTCATCGGTCTGACTGCTAACCATGGTCGGTTAGACCGCTTAGCACCTGATAGCAAAACTAGATATTGTAATAGACAAAAAAAATCAAACTTAAACTTCAACAACAAAGCACAACAAAATTAAATACCCATCACACAACATGGTGTAACTTGCAAAAAGTTGAAACTCGAGACATTGGCCTTGTTCTTTTGGGATGCAGCTGATGACTTTTTGTCTGCACTTTTCGAGACGGCGACGGATGACAAAAATGTCGACGCGAACGGTACACATAGTTTTAGGCTCGAGAAGATGTTTAGAGAATCGGTTTTAAAAATCGTTTGTAGATGTCATTTTATTTATTTTAGCTTCCAAAGAAACTAAAACTAAAATGGATGACAGCCTCATCAACACATGCAACGACACATCTATTCTTAGGCAAGAACAACCCCCATGCAGAACGCCACATCGCTCTCTCTACCACCCTCGTGATTACCCACATGCTCCGAGCGCTCCTGAATCCTCTCCCCACTTCTCTCTCTTTCTTGCGATCTCCTACTTTCCCTCTCGAGAAAAATTGCATACCAGCCACTAACCGTGCCCAAGAACCAGGCCACAGCTTTGTGGCTGGAGCACCACCATATCACCCGTCGTCGTCAAGCGCCGACGCCGACGGGTTGGCTCCCCGGCACCACCCTGGACATGGCCGGAGTGCCATCCTCCCTTGCGCGCCTCCTATTGCTGCTAGTCACTGGGTGCTACCTCCTACTCCTCGCCACTGACGCCGCGCGCCTGCCCGCCACTCTCGCGCCCGACGTCGACGCGCTCCTCCAGCTCAAGTCCGGCATCAAGAACGACGAGGACGCGCTGCGCAGCTGGTCGCCTGGTACGAGCCCCTGCGATGGCGACGCCTCCAACTGGGCCGGTGTCATATGCCACAACGACAACGTGCTAGGCCTGCAGCTGGAGAAGATGAGCCTGTCCGGCACGATCGACTTGCGCCCTCTCAAGAGCCTCCGTGGCCTCCGCACGCTGAGCTTCATGGACAACGAGTTCACCGGCCCGATGCCCGACGTGAGGGAGCTCAGCGGGCTCCGGGCCATCTTCCTGTCTGGGAACAAGTTCTCCGGTGAGATCCCCGCTGACGCGTTCGCCGGGATGGGCTCACTCAAGAAGGTGTTCCTGTCAAGGAATAGCTTCTCCGGTCCCATCCCGGCCTCGCTCACCGACGTGCCGAGGCTCCTCGATCTGCGTCTGAATAATAACAAGTTTCAGGGCAAAATCCCTGATCTTCAGCAAAAGGATCTGAAGATCGTCAATGTCGCAAACAACGATCTAGAAGGGGAGATCCCAGCGAACCTCAAATCCATCAAACCTGACATGTTTGCCGGTAAAGCAAATTACATATGTACAATATCTAGTTGGTACAACGTCCACACATGTATGATCTTGCTCTTCGATGCAGGCAATAAGAGGCTTTGCGGTGCACCACTTGACGCCAAATGCGAGTCAATGCCACTGTCGATGTCCGATAAAATCGGAGCCTCGCCTTCGCCACCAGCACTCTCGGCTATGACAACGACGGGGCCGCCCGCCGACGAGGCCAAGCAAGACGCTCAGAAGCCCACCGAGGGCAAAGCATCCTCTGGCGTCCTCGTTGCATTCCTCGGCACGCTGGCCATCGTCTGCTTCGCACTCGTTGCACTGCAAAGGCGGCGGGAGTACAACACCAAGAACTTCGGCCCCGCCATGTCAACGAAGCCCTCGATACGGAAGATGGATCCACCATCGGCGAAGGAGGATCGCATGGATCCACACGTCGCACCGCGGGGCGTCGCTGCGGCCACCGCTGGCAACGACCGCGGGGGGAGCACGACGCGGAAGGCGGCGGAGCAGGGGCGACTGATGTTCGTGCGCGATGACCGGGGCAGGTTCTTCGAGCTGCAGGACCTGCTCAAGGCGACGGCGGAGGTGCTCGGCAGCGCCAACCTCGGCGTATGCTACCGTGCCACCCTCACCAGCGGCCACTCTGTCGTCGTCAAGCGGTTCAAGGAGATGAACCGGGTCGGCAGGGGGGACTTCGAGGAGCACATGCGGCGGCTCGGCAGGCTGACCCACCCCAACCTCCTCCCGCTCATCTCCTACTACTACCGGAAGGAGGAGAAGCTCCTCATCCACGACTACGTCCCCAACAAGAGCCTTGCACACCTCCTCCATGGTATATACACGCGTTCAAATTGCTCATGGATTTATGTTTCTTGTGTTGCATCGCCAAAACTGTAATCTTTTTGTGTTTTCAGGTGATGGGCGTGGAATCAAGAAGGCGGTGGTGCACTGGACGGCGCGACTGAAGATTGTGAAGGGGGTGGCGAGGTCGCTGGACTACCTGTACGAGGAGCTGTCGATGCTGACGGTGCCGCACGGGCACCTCAAGTCGTCCAACATCCTGCTCAACGACCGGTTCGAGCCGTTGCTGACCGACTACGCGTTGGTGCCGGTGATGAACCAGTCGCACGCCGCGCAGCTCATGGTGGCCTTCAAGTCCCCCGAGCGGAAGCAGTTTGGTCGGTCGTCCAAGAAGAGTGACGTCTGGTGCCTCGGCCTCCTCATCCTCGAGATCCTCACGGGGAGGCAACCGTCCTACGAGGTGAAGCCGCCGGCGCTGGGGCCCGACCAAAACCAGCAGCAGCCGGCTGCAGGCAATGACCTCGTCGGCGCCGTGAGCTCGACGCCGAAGGAGGAATGGCTGGAGACCGTGGTGGATGCGGACCTCAGGGACGAGGATGACGAGAACAAGGAAGAGATGGTAAAGCTGATCAAGATCGGCATGGCGTGCTGCGAGGGCAACGTGGAGAGTAGGTGGGAGCTCAAGAACGCGGTGGAGAGGATCGAGGAGCTCAAGGGGAAGGAGCACGCGAACGATGAGCACTCGTTCTACTCGTCGCTGAGCGACGGGGCTACGCGCGACGAGGACTTCACCAACGTCGCGATCAGCTAAAATCATCCATGAATTGGGAATTGCGATTTTATGCGTGCATTAACTAAGCTCGCTTCATGTAATATATATACGTGCCAACACTAAACATGGAACTAATACTGATGAGTACTGTATCTTTGATGTCAGTGATAGAATTTGGTTTACTCCTACAAAAGAGGCTAAACTAGACGCTTACATCGTAGATGGTTCTTAAGAACCGTCTGTACTGCAAGTATCACAGACGGTTCATATGAATAACCGTCTGTGATAACTTCATTGTCATAGACGGTTTTTAATACAAACCGTCTGTGAAGTATCATAGACGGTTCTAGATAAGAACCGTCTATAATAATGCCAGGCATCACAGACGGTTCTTATTAAGAACTGTCTGTGATACTTCACAGACAATTTGTATTAAAAACTGTCTGTGATAATGAAGTTATCACAGACGGTTCGTATTAAAAATCGTCTGTGACATGTTTTTCGACTTGTAATCCCCCAAAATTGTATAATTTCCTGTTTGAGTCCGAGTAGGATTCAATTTTGACACACTTTCAGTAAAACGAGCATAACTTTTGCATACGGTGTCCGTTTTCGACGTTTTTGTACTTGTTGGAAAGCTAACAATGAGCCCGATCCAAAAAAATGATCAGCTTGTGCTAGTTGCCCTCCAAGACCCCGAAAATCGGCCATTTGTGGACCTAAACCTGCATCGCAAGTTTTTGGTTTCTGTTTTTACCCTTTTTCTTGGTCTTCTCTTCGGAATTTGGATTTTTCTTCAACTGAAAAGTTGTAGATCTCATTGAAACCTTTCAAATGAGTATACATAAGCCATATAAAAAATTGCTATTTTATCTTTTCAAACTAGTTGTTTGTATTGCATCGGTATATAAAATTTTGTGTTTTAATTCACAGACGGTTGATATTTAGAACCATTTGCGATATTCATTCATCTCAGACGAATCCAAAATGTATTTTTCTTTTGAAAACACTGTAGCACCAACATGTACGGCATCGCCATATTACCGTTAAGCCATTTACTATAGCGCCGAAAACTGCAGCGCACCATATTGTATAGCGAAATTATTGTAGCGTCGAGTTGTTGTCACTGCGGTTTACTGCCGGGCTGACTTACTGTAGCATACTATTGTGCCCAACTTTAGATGTTACATGTATGGGGGTACCCCTGTATGTAAATTAAGATTTGAATTTTTTGGAATACAATTATTTTGTTCTAGGGTTTGTGTAAGATAAATTCTACCCCATAGAATTAGAAATTATTTGGGAGTTCTTGTCTCCACCATTCTGGTGATTGCTCGATGATTGCAATAATTCATTTATTCCATGTGGCGAGTAGACAAAAAGAATCGAAGCATGTGGTTAGGTGAATCGAGTGTTGCAAGTTGCCATAATAAAGACGATGGTTGACGGTGTCATTCATTATGTTGCACAGGTTTAGTTATCTTTAATCCTACGCTGTGATGATTGGGCAATGATACCTCTAGAAACCATAGCACCCGTCGCTGCAGTACAATGTGATATAGTGTTTCAGCGCTATGGTAAGGCGGCTCAATAGCGTCCCGTCGCTACAGAGTTTTCAAAGGAAAATGCATTTTTTATCCACTTTGCTCGTGAGACAAGAAAGATAATTCGGTATATGCTCTTCTGAGTTTTCTGTCGACATCTTCTTGAACTTTGTGGACAACAACCTCACATTATTCTCTTTCGGCTTCCAAGTCAACAATGGTTTCAAATCTGAATAGACATAATATATATGCATTAAGTAGTAACTAATTCTTAATATTATCATGTGTAGATTTATTAGGGAAGGAATTCACCCGATAATCTTGTATTCGGCTCAATAACTCTTTCTAGGAAATCAATGCCTTGAACATGAAAGTGTAAAGTATCTTGAATTTGAAAATACAAAGCATGCATAGACCCGCATCATCCTCCCATTCTTCAAGAAAAACCGTCATCGCTTTTGATAATATAAAATTGTACCAAACAAAGAGAACAATATATGTACATGATATATGTATGAATCAATTGTGTGAGCTCTCTCTTTGGTTTGCACAATACAATAAGTACAATAACAGCTACATGACACACACACACACACACACACACATATATATATATATATATATATATATATATATATATATATATATATATATATATATATATATAAATAACGGGGCACCATGGTGTCTGGGCACCAAGTCTTTCTATCTTTGAATTGCTTTTAGATGTGTGTTAGTGTGATTGGTACTTTCTATCCATGATTAAGATTTTTTATCCATGATTAATTTATCATGCATGATATATTATATACCATTACACTAGCACGTATATAAAAGTAATCTAAAAACAGTGAGGCTTGGTGACCATATATATATATATATAATCAGCACGTATAATATTCACATCACGCTGCCTCTAGTCGGTAGACTTTCTCCTGACATTTACCCAGCTCCTTTCAGTCATGGCCGCGAGCGACTCGCCCAAATGGCACGCATCATGCGTGCGGTGCGCTGTTGTTGGAACACGCGGCAGACATCCACGACGCTGACGACTTTCCGCTTCCACGATACACATACACATGCAGCACTGGAAGAGGTCGCGGTGAATACATACATAGCGTCTGTTTGGCGCGGTTGCAGTTTATAATTTTTGGTTAAATTTTTTAAATTTTAGCTGTTTATAGTACAGATTACGAAGAGACAGATATTCACTTGCGATTTTGACTGATACAGATATTGAGCTTTTAACGTATAGATCGTTTAACTTGTAAACCCCGTCTTAAGAAAATCCTCCATTTGAAAATTAGGTACTGTAACAAAAACCAAAAGCCGTTAGCTTCGGACGAAAAAAACAGAACCTTCCTGTGGTCATTGTTATCATGATCGCCGAGGCACTACTCACCACCAACCAACTGAAGTATCCGACATGAATCCACCAAAACGCAACTTTTGCGTCGAGTCAAACCACTTAACAGGGTAAAGGAGCACCCCCACTCACCAGGTCGATCGCAAAACCTGCGTAAGGATGCAAAGATCAGCACGAGCGAGTAGACACACAACATGCGACGCGAAACAGCGGGGAACAAGGAATTTGCAGGAGGAAGGAACTTTGGTAGTGGTGAACACCTATAACAACACAGGTTTCTTCTATGGTCCATCGTTCGTCAACGGCGAGGTTAACCAGCACTAACGATGGCTAGGCAGGCAAAAACTGATTTTTTTTTTTTTGTTTAATTCCTCAGAATTCTGCCATTTGCATCCCTTGCAACAGGGCCGGAGCCAGCGCATCTTAGGAGCCTGGGCAGATGGCTGGCCGGCACAGGAATCGCTGTTGGCTAGCAGGGGCGAAGCCAGACGACGAGAGTATTGGAGTTGGAGTCACCTTCATTGTACGATGGTGTTCTTTCTTCTCCATCGATGAAGATGAACAGTAATAAACAGTAATGGATCAATGTGGCTGATCAAGGCGCGTAGGTCAGTCGTTAGCATCTCTACAGGAGATCACTGCACGACACAGGATAAAAAGACAGATAAATCAAAGGGAAAAACATTTTATTGTAACTGAATGGAATTGGCCGGAGGCATACATCGCTGACTTGCTGTGCACTAACATTGATTGACCAATGTGCAAATTGGAGTGCTACTCCATGTCATGTCAATATGTCATGAAGTCTTCGTACAAGTGAAAACACCAGCACAAGCCACTAAACTAGTTAGTTGCTAGTAAAAAAGAAGCCTTGCACGTCTGCACTAGCAACAACCTCCCTGCTAGGGGTGAAAGATAAATATAAATTATCTGTATTATTTAGCAATTGTATTTGATAGTATATGAATACGGTATAGATCTTTCATTTGATTAACAATATCTCTTATATTCGTATTCATATTCGAATTTGCATAAAAAATATATGGATGCGAATATGGTATGAGTTTTTATCATCGAAATGTTATTTTATCCGGACTATTCATATTCGACAAAGCAATATCGTATTTTATTACAATACGACTAATCAGTTAGACAAGTTTTCTAATTCAACATGAACTCATGTTTCTTTAGGTGAAGTAAATGAATTAGAATGATTGTATAAGAATAAAATATTATTAATATCTTCATACTACATAAGTTATGAGAATTTTCGGATCTAATCGAATTGAGTAGATATTCGATTCATATTAGTATTTGTTACAATATTCGATTTGTACTCGTATTCGAGAATATGATAAAAACACTATTTAATTCGTATTCAATCCGTTTCCACCGTATTTCTTGCTCTTGCTATCTGCCTTGCATCATCAACGTTCATCATACTTGCGTGCTCTCGTCATTCCCATTAATCATCTCCACTTTGCCATTGGCCTCACCATTGTTTCCTTTCTCGATGTACACCATGTCAATGTTGTACAGTATAGGGATCATGACCATGGAGCACATGCATGCCAAGACCGGCCCAGAGATCCAGAGCAGGAGCGGCACACCGGCGTAGAACAGCCGGTTCCCTACGAAGATGAGCAGGAAGCCCCGCTCCAGGACCTCGACGATGTAGTCCTTGGTGACCGGCAGCTGGTGGAGCGCGGCGGCGGTGGCCGGGGACGCCGCCGGGAGGAATTGGGAGAGGGTGTTGATGAGGAAGGTGGCCTGGTTGAGGGAGCAGATGGCGACGGTGTGGCTGAGAAAGGAGAGGAGGAAGACGAGGAGGAGGGTGACGTACTTGAGCGCCATCATGTACTCGCCGTGCGCACCGAAGACGGCGTCGCTGAGCGGCTTCTTGACGACGTATGTGCTGCTCAGCATGGCGGCGACGCCGGTGCAGAAGAGGATGGACGTCGTCGCCACCAGCGTCGACCCCATGATCACGTTCCGCAGCGACTGCACGACCAACACCGCCTTCTTATCGTTGTCCTTGGTCATGCTCAAGACCCAGAGCCGGCGTGTGGCGGCGTTGATGCCGACGGTGTAGCGGAGCGGGCGGAGGCGGACGGCGCGCCACAGCCAGAGGTGGTAGACCACGGGGGAGAGGAGGCCCACGGGGATCAGTACCAGGTCCAAGTAGCTGTTGCTCCACGCCATGATCGATGCCAATCTCTCTCTACTCTCTCTCTTTTCTCTCACTTGACCCCTAAACCTCTCGCGCGCTCTCTCCCTCTCTCTGCACTCGTATAATGGGAAGGTGTTGCACCGTGAGGCGTTCGCAACTGTGTGCAGGTGGAGAGATATATATGGGGAGCTGATCACGCATTCACACTAGCTAGGAGACGTAGTGTGAAGCACATTGCACGATCCGGAGATGGTGGAAACTTATTCAGAGGCCACCATGTGCTGGTGATCTTTTTTTTGGAAATAATCTGGCTTCCTTTGTTTCTTAGACAAGTTGTATCCATATACATGTACGAGTCCGTGTGGTTGTATGAGACGAGTTGGTCTCTGTGTCTTAGTTGTTTCCATGTCTTAGTCAATGTATGGAGTATATAAGTAGAGGAAGGTAGACTTGTAAAGAAGTATGTCGATAAGAAAATGCTAACAGAGTGATCAGAAGAGATCGAACAAGAGCGATCGGTTGTGATCGAGAAGTTGAGGGAAAGAAAAAAGAAGAGAAATGAAAGTGCTTTGACTCCCGGGAAAACAGACTGTGTTCGCATGCTTTATCGAGTGCTAGAAATCATCGAGAACCAAGGTGCTCAAAGATAACGAGTACAGGAGTACTCGAAGACGTGGCAAAGTAGTCATGGTCGAAGGCATTAGTGTTTGCAGTCGAAGTATCAGGAGCAGGCTGGCGCCGGTAGTCGGGCAACTGGGCACAAGCGCACTAGAGGCCTACCAACGTACGATCATCAGTGATGGTCGACCGCTCCCAACCTACGATCATGTGCGATGGTCGACGACTTCCGATTTACGACCATGAGCACTAGTCGATGTGTTCCGACTTACGACCATGAGGTGTGGTCGATGTCTTCCGACTTACGACCACGAGCGTTGGTCGATGTGTTCCGACTTACGACCACGAGGTGTCCTCGATAGCTTTCGACTTACGACCACGAACGATGGTCGTCAGATTCCGACGTACGACCACGAGCCATTGTCGAAGGCTCCGATTTATGATCACGATCGATCGTCGACCGCTGCCAACTTACGACCACCAGAGATGGTCGACCGCTCCCAACCTACGATCACGAATGATAGTCGACGGCTTCTGACTTACGACAACGAGGTGTGCTCGAGGGCTCCAGACCTACGACCACGAGGTGTGGTCGCTGTCTTTCGACTTATAACCAGGAGGTGTGATCGATGGCTTCCGACTTACTTGACGGATTTAAAAACTTTTAGAACATGTTTGTATACATATTCTAAAAAATTTTACCACCTGTGAATTTTAAAATATATAGTATGATAAATTTTAAAAATCTATAGCAACACATAAATATTCAGCTAGTAACTACTAAGATCTAAGTTTTAACATAGTGTAAATTTCAACTGAGCCAACATTTTTTTGTTGGAGTGATAGAAAAACCCAGACTACCCATTGACCCTATCACCCAGCACGACGAAGCAGCTAGCCGCTGGCCCACCGCTGTTCATCTATCCGTTTTCTTTTTAAAGGAAAATTTAAGTAGACTGCATTGACCTGGATTATATTTTTGATGAACGTTAGTGCTCTTGTTCCAATATAAACGAGTCGCACTAATGGTATCCAGCTGCTAATAAATAAAGAATCATAAAGTTTACTGAACACTAACTAACAGATGATAAAGAATCAACAAAAATATTCTGGTTTGACAAACGTGAATCAAATGGGGAAAACACGTGTTCATACACAAACACTTCAGATCAAACAAAATTGATTAGTACTCTGAAGAAAACTAAATTGATTAGATCACGAGCTGGCGTACAACTTTGCATAAAGTGCAGAGACCTATCGATCGAGCTCGGCGCCGCGTTAATTAGTTAAGGATGTTAATTTTGAGCGAGCCGTGTGATCGCTAGCTGAATGAACAGGATTAATTTATTAAACTAGACATGCTACCGTATTTTCCAAAGAATTATACAGGGGATATATATAGTATATGCTAGCGACTTTAAACGGCATCAATCGTATCGTGAGGATCACGCGAGCCCAAGGCCAGCAGTAAGCATGCTGTGTTAATTACTTAAGTATTACGCAAAATTGGCTCTGCATATCACACTTGATGGATACTTGTTGGAACGCACTACAAAAAAACATGAATGGGCCGAGTACTATTAAAGATTGCGCTATAATATCCTTGAGCGCCTCAACATTATATATATATATATATATATATATATATATATATATATATATATATTTACTATTATAAAATATGAGTTGGTGGTCGTCGGTCCATTCTTCTCATCTCTTCTCAGCCATTTGATCAAAAATCAACCGTCCAGATCTGTATATATATAGCTAGTTCTTCCGCTCCTCGTAGAAAAGGTTAAACCGACGCGTGGGCTATGCTCCTCCTCTTCTCTCTCCCCGCTTCCTACTCCTCCGACTTACTTGACAGATTTAAAAACTTTTAGAATATATTTGTATGCATATTCTAAAAATATTTACCACCCGTAAGTTTTAAAATATATAGTATAATAAATTTTAAAAATATGTAGCAACGCACAAGGATTCAACTATATATATATATATATATATATATATATGTGTGTGTGTGTGTGTGTATATGTATATGTATATACATGTATACATGTAATTTAAAAATGCTTACGGTTA
The DNA here is from genome assembly GCA_036346245.1 of Bonia amplexicaulis. Lineage (NCBI taxonomy): Eukaryota > Viridiplantae > Streptophyta > Magnoliopsida > Poales > Poaceae > Bonia > Bonia amplexicaulis. Next base: position 8,741 of record JAYGGG010000558.1, on the reverse strand, counting down.
GCCTTTTAAAACTTTAACTGGTAATGTAATTTTAAATTTTTTTGGGTTGTGGCATGAAAAACTAATATTAGTATATTTGCCATTGAAAACTTTCAGACTACTACGCTTTTTATAATTTTTCATACATATAATTAGAAGAAGTAATACTCAAATTCGTGTATTGGAATCCATATGGATAACTAAAACAACTACTTAGAGTATACAGATAATTAAAGGTACGGCTTCCAATTTTCATGTGGTATGCTACCCTTCTAAGGACCTAATCGGGTTGCATGGTTATTTTAGTTTGTTCGTGGGAGATCGTTGATGCGGTTGCTTTGCGACTTTGCGCGCGTGACGTGCGTGCGCGTTGCGTGTCAACCCGGCCGTTTTTGGGTGTCATTAGAGCTTCTACTTGCTTATAGTTTCTTACTTTTGTCTTTTTTTTTTGGTACTTTTACCTCTTTTTATAGTATAGTTTTAGAATTTTTTTGTTTTTATTCATTTTTATTATTTATAATGATATAATATTTTATTTTTTAAATTTAGTTACGCTGAGAAAACTATCAATAGTTACAATATATTTTCAGCCGTTATAATACAAAATAAATTATAAGTTAAAGATTTTAAATCTAAATAAGCACACCAGCGAGGCTCCGGCGGCCGGCCGGATAGGTCGCCGTGCGTACGTTGGCACGTACGCAGCTTCCTGGACGTGTCGAGATCGTCGCCGCAAGCCCAACTTACTTGGAAGATGGAATGGTTAACGTACGCCGGCTCGTGGAACACGCGTATCAATCAAACGTCATGTACGCTTTCATTTACCGCACCGTGCGTACACACACACACGGACGTACTTACTCCGGCCGGCCGGTGTGTGTCTTGATCCAACAGGAACACACAGTGTGCTTATGTATGTTACTCCAATTAATTAGTTTCTTCAGAGAGAGATTTATTGATATTGGTTGGTTGGCAATAGGCTACCAGTACATCGTAGTAAAAAGGTCCATCACTTACATGTGCATTCGTGGGGAGGGAGATCGTAAGTTTGATTCCTGCCCACTCAGTTTTTTCATGTGTGTGCTTAGTAGGGATCTTGTATTGGTATGTATGTGCATGGAGTGTGTTGTCGAATCAAAGCCAGTTTTGACACTGTTTCGTATCGTATTTACAAAAATAGAAATATACGAGACGTATTGATAAAAATATCATTTTTGCCTTCGACGGACCGGGCGGCAGCGCCCGCAAGGCGACACGTGGCACCGTCGCCTGGTGGCAGGCTCCTGTCGCCCAGCCTGCCTGCCACCCCGCAGGGGCAGGTAATTAGGTCGGCTAATACCAGTCTAATTTGTTTTCCATTTAGTGCTTGTTTAAAATTTTAAATCTATCAAATAAGCTCAAAAAATTACAAAAATTTATGTACAACCTCCTGACATAAGGTTCCTCATAGTGTAAGAATAAGCCACGTTTATTCGGATTAACTTAACCAAGAATTTAACGAAAATATTTCCATGGTTAAGTTAATCCGAATAAATGTGTCTAATTTGGACAGCATAAAATTCCCGAAAAAAATCACATAATAACTATTACTACATTGAGAGGCTTCACATTAAATTCCGTAATTTTTAGAGCTCGTTTGTTGTATGTAAAAACTCATAAAAATATCAAAATTTTATGAATTTTTTAGCAACATTCGTCATGGATAAAATTCTTCAAAAATTATACTGCAAGGGCCGTTGTGTTGGCACACTATATATAAATTTTCGTATTTTTTTGAGCTCATTTAATATATTTAAAAATCCTGAGACGACTTAAGCTTTAATTAATTCAAACAAATACAAGTAATTATTTTTATTTTAAAAAACTTTAGAAAGACGCTGAAAATCAGGATGTTATAAGAATATATCGTGGTTGGACGCGCACGCACGAACACACATTGAAATTGTGCTAGAACACAACAGAGAGGAGAGCATTTGGCTGCTTGCACCGTCGCACGCGCATGGGCGCCATATTTGGGCTTATACGGCTAGTTTTCTGGCTTATTTTATACTGTAGCGACTAAAAATGCACTGTAGTTGCTGTTAGCTTTTTCAACGTAAATAAATTTAAAAAATAAAAATATATCATCACTGATAATGCAAAGGAATATGGAAAAAAAGCAAAAATCTCAAATACCAAAAAGTTAAAAAGAGATAAACTTAAGAAGTTAGAAGCTAGAAGCAGAAGTTCGTTAGAGCAGACCTCGCTCCAAATAGCTTCAGCTTCTAGATTTTTTCGGTTTTCAGCTTATTTAAGTCAGGGGCTTCTTGGGACGTGTCTACTTCTAATTTTAACTTTTTTTGTCTTTCCTTTTTTTCCTCTGTATTTATGTATTGTCTGTGACAATATAATAGTTGTTTTCCTTTTTTTAATTTTTTAATTAAATGACTAACAGCCGCTAAAGGAAGCAACAAAAGACATCATAGCACGCTTGTACTGAAAGGTAGATGCAGCAGCCGAGGCCCGAGTTTTCCTGCGGCTGCGCTGTTGCAATGGTTTCATAGGTACTAGAATGTACTACCAGTTCGTGCCCCGTAGTTGTGAATTCGTACTTCTGAATATTGGATGTAGTCACCCTCAAAAAAAATGCATGTAGTCAATGCGTTGTTCACCACACCTTTTAGTTGCAGCACAACCCAAGTAAGATCAGCTGCCGGCCGCCGACCGCCGTGCTGCTTGACATATTCACCTCACTCTATAATCTCTCGCACAAACAACTTAAAAATTATAAGTTACAGTCAAAAGCCATAAGCTTCAGTCAAAAAGAACAAGCCTTACATCATGAAACTCATCTAAAACAACAGGGAAAAAAGATTGAGTAGGAGCGAGGCTGTTTGTTACCAACCACCGAGTTTGATACCCGGAACTAGGGCAGCGAACGAAGATCCTGACGGTCGACGAACGAGCCCACGACGATCGCAGGCTCGCAGCAGGTCCGGTCGTCGTGGCAACGCAAAACACGTAAGATTCTGCAACGTTCGTAACCCAGGGCGGCACGGGTGCGAGGGAGCATCCGGTGTTGCACGATCCATAACGGAAAAAACTTGGGAAAAAAAAAACGCGCCTTAACAACAGCGCGCGACGCTCACGTTCGCCGTCGTCCCTGCATCCCGGTCAGTCGATCGGGGCACCTTCCTCCTCGGCCGGTCCTTCGCGCACTACGCAAGTACGCATCCAAGCATGTAGCAAACAAACTACATATCGATCTATGGGAAAATGATTCTCTCATGTTAAAAAAAAAGGAAGTAGGGAGTGAATAGTACTGTGATTTTAGGTAAACTAGTAAGATATCCGTACGTTACAACGGAGTACCAAATAAGGGTGATTCATGTTATCAAACGATGATCTCAAACTAAACATTGAACATCAATTTTATCTTTCGAAAAACATATATCAAGCACATATGTATAAACTCATAAATAAATTAAGGGGGTGTTCTTTTTGGCTGCGGCTTATAGCTTTTGGCTGAAATTTTTGAATTTTGGCTATTTACGGTACAGATTACGGAGAGACCGATACTCACTTACGATTTTAGCTGGTACAGATGTTGGGCTTTTAACGTGTACTACGTTTAACTTGTAGACTCTGTCTTGAGAAAATACTCTGTTTGAAAGTTAGGTACTGTAGCAAAAGTCAAAAATCGTCCGGCTTGTGGACTGCCGAACATGCCCTAAATTGAAAATAGATGTTCATGTTTAGTAGCTGATATTGTTTCTTGTGTAACATGATCAAAAATAAAATACATAAGATATCTAGGACATAAGGACATCTTTGTAGACAATATTTTTGGTAATATACCAGCAGAATTAAAACTACCATCCTTTCCCAGCGTAGCAAGTAATCTAATATTGCTCCTAGCAGTAGCGCGCGAGAGAGCAACATATAGTTGTCCATGTGAGAAAACTGGATCGGAGAGGTAGACACCTACATTCGGGATTGTTTGCCCCTGTGCCGTATTGATGATCATTGCAAAGCTTAGCCTGACAAGAAATTGCTTCCTCTTGAACTTAAATGGGAAATTTCATCATCGGACGGGCACAAAGGTATGCGAGGCAGAAAAACCCTCTTTCTAGCATGTTGCCCTAACACAATTTCAACATCTATTGCACGATCGAAACTGTGATAGACCATCTCCTCCCCTAAAAAGCGTTCAGTCAACTTCATATTTATAGTATCAACATACTCATTTTGTGTAGATAGAATGGCTCGAGAAGTAATGTAGCTCGGATCAGAGATGTTTGCCACCAACATTGGGAAAACACTGTCTATAAGGTCTTCGAGCACCGACTGTCTTACTGTAGCTGCGACCGTGGCTTCGACCACGCATCGACCATGCCTTCGATCACGGCATCAACCAGGCCTTCGACCACAACCAGTGCACACGTCTGCTACAGCGACTGTCGACTACTACAGTGACAGGTCGCACACGTATGCTACATCACATATCTCCTTCGACCATGGCTTCGACTGCTCCTTCAACCATGGCTTCAACTGCTCCTTCGACCACGGCTTCGTCTGCGCCTTGCCGACTACATCACCGACCAAGACTTGTCGACCATAGCACCTCGACTGCATCTTCGAACACATAGGTCTTCCGGTATTGACTGTTGACTGTAGCTACGATCATCAACCACTGTAGCTACGATTACCGACCATCGACCACTGTAGCTACGGCTATCGACCATCGACCACTGTAGCTACGGCTATCGACCATCGACCACTGCACAGTTTGACTAACGACTGTGACAGTACTCCTCCGAGTACCATCTGAGTCACTGTGGCTTCGACCACTCCTTTGACCACGGTATCGACCACGGCTTCAACCACGGCATTGACGACGGCTTGTCGACCACGCCTTCGACCATGGCATCGACCACGGCTTGTCGACCAGACCTTCGACTAGTCCGGAGTCTCCAACCGCTCTCCGACTCCGGGTCTTCAACTCCTACACATACTCGGACACACCGACTACGTAGTATCGAATACACCGAGTACTCGATTACGACCACGCAATACTCGAACACACTGAGTATATTTGGCTACGACCACGCAGTACTCGAACACACCGAGTACTCGACTACGACCACGTAGTACTCGAACTCATTGAGTACTCGATACTAACCACACAATATTCGAACACACGAGTACTTGACACACGACCACTCAATACTCGAACACACGAGTACTCGACACATTACCACTCAACAACAAGATTATGTCCAACACACACTAGCTAGGCAACGAACGTGCATACATTGTGGATTTGTAAGCATACATGGAAAAATCAAGACCTAAACATGAGGCGAATTGATGGTACATGAAAATATGGAACCATCCAATTCGCTCAATAGATGGCATTAGACCCAAACCTTCACTGCAAGCATGTTACAAAATTGGAAGCAAAACAGCTCAACATAATTACAGAACCACATAACTATTCTCAAGTGGGAGGAAGGCACAGACGGCGGGACCACACTGCTAGCCACTGCAGTTGGCAGTGGCGCGCCTGCCATCGGCGGAGGCGGTGATAGGAGGGTACCAGCCTATATAAGAAATATATTAAAATTGATAAAATCCACTGAACACTTCATGAAAAGCAACTTCTGGATATAATTGTACAACATGAAGAAATTTCACACCCATACGACCTAAAAAGAGCTTAAGCCACTAGTTTGCTTTGATTTGGGAGATGGTAAATGTTCTGTAATACACATATATGCAGATAGTGGGATGAGTAAAGACCAAAAATGGTCATCTATGATGGCAATTCTTCAATTCAGAACTTCGGACCAGTAACTTGGAGCTTCCAGACCAACACAGGTGATGTTCTCTTAACGGTAGGCATTATAAAATTCTATACAAACAAGGTCCATCAAATAGAAATCTAACTAATTTTACTCACAACTAAAATTTATATTCACATAAATGCAAACACAACATGCAGCAATCATAATTTGCAAACATAGACAAGGTAATCATATATTCACATAAATGCAAACACAACATGCCTGGTTTTTGGCCGGGACCAGGTAGTAGTTCATGTCGGCGGCGGCGTGCAGGGGGCGTGCGGCTAGTTAGGCAGTAAGAAGACGACGGCAACGAACGCTGCGCTCGAAGTCTCGAACCGTCATGCGACCACGCCGAGGAGCTCTAAGCCCCGAGTGCCTTGTTGACGAGGCCACCATCTCCTCCTACGCCGCTGCATCTGCCTCCGTCTTGGCGACATTCGCTAGCCCGGCCGACGTCGCCGACGCTGAGGGAGCACGGGCACGTTAGGCGCTCGGCGTGAGTTTGGGATCTGGGGAACAAAACCTGTGAGGCAGTCGGGTTTGCTTCAAGATTAGAACAGCCACGTGGCATTCGTAAGAGTGAGGTCTCTCTGGATGCACAAAGGACCGGGGTCATGTGTAGTTTTTTTCTTCCGAGAAGGACACCTCCGGACTTCAAATCGCCCGTGGGCCCCACACCGTCAGCGAGAGAAGCGCGCGCGCACGGTCGAGTCGAGTCCGGTCACGCTCCCTCGACACGAATCCCGCTAGCCTCTGCGCCCGCCCGTTCCTCGACGTGCCCCCGAGGCGGTCGGGGCCAATGCGGCGGTGCGCGGCGGGGTAGGGGACGCGGTGAGGGGGTTCGGGGTACGGGGCGCGGGGTCGGTGGAGGCGGAGGCGGAGGTCGAGGAGGAGGCCGTGGTGGAGGAGAGGTACGCGCTCGGCGGCGCGTGCAGGGTGCTCGCTGGAATGCCCGCGCCGCTGGGCGCCACCGCGCTCGCCGGCGGGGTCAATTTCGCCGTCTACTCCAGCGGCGCCTCCGCCGCCGCGCTCTGCCTCTTCACGCCGGAGGATCTCAAGGAGGTGAGCTTGCTTCCGAGTAAATTCAGCAATGCATGCGCCATTTTGTTTGTCTTTGATATGTGCATTAGCTTCAATTCTCTCGAAAAAACCGTTAGTTGTGTGTAATGCATGTATCTCTAAGTTTGTTCATTGGCTCTCTCATTCCGATCCTTGATTGAATTTTGTACTGGGGGGACGGTGCAGAATATAGTGACTGAGGAGGTTCCCCTGGTCAATCAGACGGGGAACGTGTGGCGTGTCTTCATCGAAGGCGAACTGCACAACATGCTTTATGGGTACAGGTTTGATGGCACGTTCGCTCCTCAATGTGGACATTACTTCGATGTTTCCAGTGTCGTGGTGGATCCTTATGCTAAGGTGGTGCATTAGCTTTACTTTGCTTGATGATGTTCATGATAGTAATTGATTTAGAGATGCTTACTTACTCTATGTTTTGTATTGCTCTAAGCAGTGATAAGCCGAGGGGAGTATGGTGTTCCGGGGCCTGGTAACAATTGCTGGCCTCAAATGGCTGGCATGATCCCTCTTCCACATAGTGCGGTATGCCTGAATTGCTTGTATCAGTTACATTTGTTTCTCTTTTTTATTCACTTTTTCCTCTCTTCCTATTTTACTCCATGCCGATAGTCATGATTGAAAAGAACACTGTTATTATATATTTGTAGCTGGTTGCTGAAGTTTTGACTAAGAATTATATTTTGCTAATGTAGGACCATCGATCATATTTTTTATATTCTGTTTGCAAGTGGAAATGAAGTGAAATTACATTTACAATTCGTTATTATTGTCTTAATTGTTTAATATCACAGTAAAAGGGTTTGCATTTCCAGTTTGATTGGCAAGGTGATCTACCTCCAAGATATCCTCAGAAGGACCTTGTAATCTATGAGATGCATTTACGTGGATTCACAAAGCATGATTTAAGCAACGTAGAACATCCAGGAACTTACATGGGGGGTGTGTCGAAGCTTGACTATCTGAAGGTACAGTTTCTAACTACATAGTCAGATCCGGAATTTGTTGGATTACAAAAACTTTTTTGTATTACAAGAATGTTACATACTCATTCTTGAGACCATTTGATTTATATGTTGTAAAAAATACCACATTTGACAACTTAATCATAACCTAGTATGTGTTACCAAATCTGCTTAGCAACTTTATATTATTTACATGAACACTTTGCTCAGTAGTCCGATGACTGATTCTTCTTTCTTTTATGAGTGGCAGAGAAAATCTATTGTATCATCTCATCAATTTTTGGATGTATATAAATAAATAAATAAAAGGGACTGCTACATTGCTTGGAATGAGCTTGAATGTTCTGCGAAGCAATCCTTCATTAGATATTTGGTGCATAGCATATTGGTTTTTATTCTATATACTTGTTAAGACAAACTCTTTATGCAATACTAATTAAGTTTGATATTGCAGATACTGGGTGACAGAAATGCATGTTGATGGTTTTCGTTTTGATCTTGCATCCATAATGACCAGAGGTTCCAGGTAAAATTCTATTCATTTTTTTATTTTGTGTGTCTTTCCTTTTCAGAAGGTTCTTAAATTTCCTGTTTCTTTTACAAGTCTTTGGGATCCAGTTAATGTGTATGGAAGTCCAATGGAAGGCGACATGATTACAACAGGGACACCTCTTGTTACTCCACCACTCATTGACATGATCAGCAATGACCCAATTCTTGGAGGTGTCAAGGTACCTGTTTCACTTGACAATTGTTTCCTATCTACATTCAATTGTTTCACTAATGTTGATGATTCATGTCCCAGTAAGAAATTCATTCTCTATGCATGTTTCTTGTATAAAACAGAATACCCACTAAATATGTAGAGTAGTATACGTCAGTTGACATACTT
>JAYGGG010000526.1:0-26183 GCA_036346245.1 Bonia amplexicaulis | reverse complement strand
TATCGCTTTTCTCGCATCCCCGAATGCTGATTGTAACTTGTTATCTTTTCATCAATGAAAGCTTCTTGGCTTCCTCTAAAAAAATGGTTCTGTCATGGAAATCGGGGCCTGAAAGCCTGATCCTAGCCCGACCAGGCCCGATAATTAATAGAAAGATATATATTGTAAAAGATTTGTGTGCACTCAACAATGTATAAATTGATATTTTGTTCCATTAAAAACTGAGAAATAGCAAATTTTTCTAGCTTTTTTTGGGTCTTTTGGTCCCAGGTAGGTTAATTAGTCCGGCCCACGCCTTAAAACTTGGACCGGCCAACGTCTCAGCCCAAGAACAGAGGTCTTATTATCCAAACATATGATCTAATGCATGCAGAAATTTGTAACACAGCTCTCATCCCAGTTGCCAAATCTCTGCTTCAGCCCAACGCAGACCAAAAAAAAATGCCAAATTGCCTCTGTTGGGCTGTTCTCCACCATCTGGTCGAGCACTCATGTCATCCAAACACTAGAATTGAAACGACACCCCAATTATTAAACTCTGTTAGAAATGGAATTGGTTCTTCAATTCCATGAACCCAATTCACTTCCACCAACCAAGCGGGCCCTGAAAGTTCTTAAGAGATTGTCGCTAAGCCGCATGATTTTCTGCCAGTTTATACATAAGTTCCTCTAAAAAAAAGTGTATACGTGACTTTTTGTGAGTTCATTTCCGCTAAATAAAAAGAATTGTGACCTAATGCTACTTTATTGTTTTGAAACTCTGGTACCGCTTGTTATGTTGGAAGGGAGGTATCATATCGAGCTTGAGTTCTAACTGCGAGCGACAGGTAGAATCGAGTCAACTGACAGTAGAACATCATTATATTCAACTCCGTAAGAGATTACATCCCGCATAGTACTATATTCTTTCTTGAGCTTGTTTTCATGGCAGGCTCACTGTCCTATCTAATTGATTAATAATTGGGAAAATTTTGTTTGCGCCACTGAAAATGTGTGCAATTTTAGTTATGCCATCAAGAATATGCACATTTCGTTTTTGCCACTCAAATTTTTGCATCCATTTTGTTTTTACCACTACCGTAAGCACTTGTTAGTTTGACCGTTATAATTGTTTGGTTGACCACCATTTCCCTATCACCACTGATGCAGACAAGGGTGTTCTCATTGCGGGGCTGGGGCAGACGACGCCATCCAATCTCTCTCAAAATTGATGCTTATTCTTCCTTCCTCACTCCGTAGAAATCACCACAACCCCCTCCTTCCATCTTCTTCCATGCCGGCGCCTCCCTGTCGTGCATTCCCACTTCGCCCTCGTCGCCCCATATGTCAATCCGACCCCGCCCAACCTGACCGCCTGTGAGATGCCCTCTGCGAGCCTCCCCACCCGTGGTGCCACATCTACCGGTAGGGGCACCATTGGTCGTAGTGCCCTCCTCAGCATCAGCAGTGCCCCGAGCACCTCCACCACCTCCTCTGCGCCCCACCCTCTCCTCCTGAGCTCCATGCAGCACCAGTCCACCTTTAATGCCAATGCCATTACCTCACCGCCATCACCGCCACCATAGCTAGGCCTCACTCCCGCCATCTCCTCCACCTCATCATCGCCCCACTCGTCGCACCTCAGCACGAAGCCTACCCACTCTAGGTACGAAGGCAGCCAAGAAGGCACGTGCGACGCCGTTGTGCTGGTAGTGTTCTTGGTGCTTGTAGGGACTTCTAGGAAACGGTCGGCAGCATCGGTCCAGAACTCGATCCAGCGTTGGGCCCTCCTGGTCACAGAGTCTAGGCTCCGACGGGGCGGTGGACGATGGCGTGGGGCACGCCGCCGGTGATGGGACTAGCGTAGAGAGCTAGCACCAGAGGGTCACGTCAGGGGCAGCTCGATGGTGAAGACACGGAGGAGGAAGTTGGCCATGTTTGCGTCGGCGAAGGTGACACCGGAGTCAGAGACGAGGAACACTGGGTTGCTAGTGAGGTAGGGCATCACTGGTACCACCGCCGTCGACCATACCGGAGGAGAGGCGGTAGTAGTGGTGCCCAGCCTCCTGTCGGCTGGGGAGGAGGGGTAGTGTCACAGTGACAGCGGCGGGGACTTCTTGCGTAGCAAAGAGGAGGAGACGGAGGCCGGCAGGGTAGCGATAGTCCGAGATGCCGTTGCCTAAGGGCACGCGAAGGGCGAGCAACCCACGGGGGTTGGGCAGTAGCTAGAGGCTGCCAAGCGCGTCCTCCACGACAGCGAGCTTGGAGGCGGAGATAGTGGAGCTCAAGTACGGTGGTGGCGCACCTTCTTCCTCGAAGCTGGCAAGGGACGTCCACCCTATCTCCTCCTTTGGTGAGAATCATGCCCAACCGGCTCCACCACAGCATGTTCCACACCCTAAGCAACTTTCATTTACTTTGTGCTTCGCCCCGAGGTCGGGTCGGAATGCCCCTTATTTTTGTCACCAAGTGTGTGGTCCACCATGATGTCGTTGCCTCCTCGGTCAACTGCAGATCTATTCCTTATGGCCACAGCTTCACCATGACTCCCACATCCCTCGCCCAAGCCCCATCCAAGATGTCGTATGCCAGAGCATCACCGCCATACTCGCCTTCTACTTCATCGTCGTTTGCACGTCGTTAAGCTACCAGAGCCACCATCCATCTCATACCCACTACAGGTGAACTCATCATTGTCCTAGCATTCCATGTTTCCCAATCCTAGCTCTCTCCATCCTCGTCTGCCACTAGTGAGCTTTGGCACCCTGAGATGCTCTGTTTCCTCTGGCTAGAGAGAGAGAGAGATGAGGAGGAGGAGGACGAAGGGGATGTCGTGGATACCATGTTGGCCGAATATTGATACGTAGGTGAAAACTCATCCCAACACCTCTTTTCTAGTGGGGTGCCACATCAAATCAAAACCACCCCGATTTGGGTAGAAGGGGTAATGTGAACATGCAAGGTTCTCGTTCGGATAGTTTTAGGGATCAGGGTTAACACAGTAGCATTGTCATTGAGCACTACATGCCTTCACAGAAGAAAACTTTCACTAGAATAGTAGTCAGTTATTTCCCTTTTATTTTCGTAATTACAGGAACACTGTAGCATATTTCTTAAACTATTTTTGTGATCCACTTCAATGCGGGCCAAATCATTCACAGTTCACTATGCAAGCATAAAAAAATTAGATTGCTTCGTCTAAGGGTTGAATTGTTCTAAGTGCAATGTCTAAAGAAAATTCCACTACTCCAGGTAGGTCAGAAAACAAAGCCCAAAAAAAAAGCTGCACAACTGTTAAAAGTTATTCATATATGATGATTTAGCTGTGCAACAAGGAACTGCAAAATTGCAGTCAGTCATCCTGAATCCAATGGTCCGCGTAAAACTCAAACATACTCCATTCATTCTTTTTACTTGACATTTTTTAGTTTTCATAGTCTTCGAGATGCGACTTTGACTGCTACTTTTTATAATTTTACACTAAGATATAATAATAAAATTATAATATTCTGAAAGTATTTTTAATGATAAATCTAACGATATAATTTTTGTGTAGCTAATCTACATAGTTTTAAATTTATTGGTGGTCAAACTTTAAAAAATTTGACGGCACAGATTCTAGAAAGTCAAGTAAAAAAAGAACGGAGGGAGTACAAAATAACATTTAGTGGCAAGAAGATAAAACATTACAGTTGCTTTTGTGAACTGCAAGTAAGTGTCAGAAAACAAAATATTATCCATACAATGAGGCACAAGGGAAGAAAGACCATGTCGTTAACGCAACAGAATCACCATATTCATCTTCTCCTCCAATCACATTATTATCTGAAGCATTTAAACAAATTGTGCCCTATGTCTATATCATAATTGGCCTAGCCCTAGACAGTCGCACAAGTAAATTATGGATGCTTGGGTCAAAGCTCAAAAGTAATGCAAAGGGAAATCAAAACACACTAGTCCATACATCCAACTATTCCAACCTACATATAAAACCGAACTTCACAAGGCCAGACCAACCAATCGACTGATCAAGTAATCAGCCCTTGGTGACCTCACAGCAGAAATTTTATTTTTAACATGAGCACAACATTATTACTCTGTATTTTTGCGCCAGACGGCTGGTACTTGCAACATAATTCCAATTGAGAAACCTTCTCCAGTTCTTTACTGTTGTAGTATCTATCAAATTATACTGCTCAAATAAGCCCTTACTATACATGAGTACATGACACCCGCTCGATAAACTGTGATCCATCTATAAACCGACCAACGAAACTACAGAATACTAAGCGCCAAGGAATTTACAGTTCCAGAACCCCAGTTAATGTTAGAAATAGGCTCATATGAGTATAACGGTCATTTTGTATAATTCTAAAACATGTATAGTTTAATACTATATTGCCTATCAAAATAGAGGGAAGATAATTTATAAGATAGAGTTCTTGTCACTTTTAATACGTGTGACATATGAAATGGAGATAGCATGAGGAGAACTTTGGCTAAACACACAGAGCAGACGTGCATGCGTATTCATGTATTTTCATGTTGAAAATCATATTACTTGCGATGCACGATAATCACGTGATGTGCGATTCAAACGTTTGAATTTAAGGCTTTTATTGGGTGTTGATAACAAATAGTTATCAATGGGTAAATGTAGGGTTAAATGTGATAGTTACCAGTGGGTAAATAGGTGGGTTCTTTTAGCCTGATGACTTATGACTTAAATATTTGAATTTTAACTGTTCGCGAGAGGTAGTACGCATAGAAAAATAGTCGCATATGATTTTAGTCGATACAGCTGAACCCAATACACTTTTTTACTACAATCTTCCTATTAACCCCGCCTTAAAAAACGCATCGTTTAAAAACTAGTTACTATAAACAGTACGAGCATAACTAGCTATAAAAGCTGCTTTGAACCCAACCAATGACAAGTTAATCATGTCAGGTCACAATCTTCATCTATATACTCCTTCCGTTCTTTTTTACTTAACGTTTTTGATTTTTCGTAGTCTTTGAGGTGCAATTTTGATCATCACTTTTTATAACTTTACACTAAGATATACTAATAAAATTATAATATTACAAAAGTATTTTTAATAACAAATCTAATAATATAATTTTTATATAGCTAATCTAGATAGTTTTAAATCTATTGATAGTTAAAGTTATGAAAGTTTGACGGTACAGATTTTAGGAGTTCTAATAAAAAAAAGACTATATGCTTAGAGACATCAAAAGCAGACAGCTCTGAATCACTGCTTCCTCTATTTCTTATCCTTCCTACAGATCCTTCCTCTATGATGTTATGTTACATCGTCTGAATCTCGTTGACACTTCTTCCCAGCGTGCACCATAAAGAGGAGCAATATTTCCAAACCGTTGCTACCGTAAAGAACTACACGAGGAACAATAATAAGGTTTCGGCGACACATATCTACACAATCACTTGCTTCACTGTTTTATCTATGTTCTGCACTATATCAAGTCTACGTAGCTTCTATTCTTCGTCGGACCCAATTGTCAACCATACTTTCAGTTTTGATAAATTTGCTCTAGTGCGTCTAAATTACTAGCAATTTTCACAGCAAACGCTGATGGAAGGAGATATGTATAAAAGCAGTACAAAATTTCATGACAATCCGGGCTAAGTAATCAACACGAACATTTTTCTATTCGAAACAAGATCAACATTCTTATGCCCTTTTTTCCCACTCGGCACAATGCTATAGTTACCAAATGAAACCAGCAGTGAAGTCGATCTGAATCAAGAAAACTGAAACCTGCACTAGAAATATAAGATAGCATCAACTATCTGTAATTTCCCATATCTAATATACGATAGCATCAACCAACGGACTAGCAGAAAAACAATTTCCATACATTCCACCAGCCATTATACATGCTGAAACGGAATCAAGCAACTAAAAAACTGCATATAAATTTCAGTTATGATTCTGCCCACAACTACCTAATAACAGAAAATAAGAAACAAACGAAGCCAGGTTAGCATTCCAGGGGTCTTCTCCCTTCCAAGAAACCAGTGAAGAGAACGGGCTTTGATGCGGCAAATGGATGTAGTTGAGCTCATTGGTTACCACCATTGCGGCCACCAAATCCTCTGCCTCGCCGCTTCTGCTGAACACGCCACTGATGGGCAAACTGACGACCGGGGGCAGCATTTGCCTGCTGCAGCGTCATCGTCCTCATTCGCTGCTGCTTCATCTGTGCAAAGAGCGCATCCATTGTCCTTGGCATCTGGTTCTGCACCTCCTTGCCCTAGACATGGAGTCATGGATTAAGGAAGCCATATTATAATTTATAAACTATGCTAATGAAACTAATAGAAGCAACAAGAATAAGGCAATACACATGAAATAATCAGATGTTTTCATGTATCATGCAACTTGTAAAAACAATGCTCATCATGCGAGTTCCCCTGTTTCTAGCTTCTTATGCAGTGTCACTGGGATAATATTACAAATAAATAATAAAAATATATATGAAACTATTCAAGAAAACTAGTCAATATACAAAAAAAATAGGTTGTGTAAAATGTAAGAAACCAATATAGATGACAACAGAAATGGTTGCCCAAGAAATACAAGTATACCAATGATTAAAAAAAAAACTGATTGCCTACATCTGAAGCCACTTGTGCACCAGATACAGCACACAGCAAAACTTGCTTTTACAAGCCAGTATAGTAGATATTAGATACAATAACCACCCATTAAAATGCTCAAATATCACTCTTCAAAGAAGCTACTATTTTTTGGGTAGAGTGAAATACAATATGTGCAAAACAAACATACATTCAGGCAATGTTACAAGGAGATGAACATCATGTATTTTTTTAAAAAAAAATAAAGCCAGGAATAAATTTCATTTAAGTGGTGCTGGTCCTACCACAAGTATACCATAAGGTCCAAAACCATCATATATTCAAATTTTCATCATATACCTATCTTGTTTAACTATTCCCACCAATTGTTTTGGATGTCTCACTAATATGCCAGGGCAATGCAGCTCCTAGAAGTGCATCTTCCAAGTAACCACACATAATCTACCCATAACCAGCTCCCACAATCTGCTATGAGATGTGTTAGACTTGTTCTTTTGGGCTTTTGGCCTTGGGCCTATATGTGCTTAGTATAGGCAAGGATCTCTTAGGTTGGCCCATGATTCCAATAACCTAACCCTAGACATCCTTGCCTATATATATACTTGTGCCTTGCTCTGTATATATATAACAATAATACTCAGATCTCCTACATGGAATCAGAGGGTCGATCCCGACCGTCCATCTCCACAACAGGTCGATCTCGACCGTCCCTTCTCCTCTAAACCTAAATCCTTTTCTCTCCTTTATGCCAAGCGGCCCGCCGCCGACTTCGTCCGCTCCAGTCGATGCCGACCCCTGCAAGGCGACGCCGCCACCAGATCGCCATGAAGCTCCCGCCGCCATGGTGCCTCCCGACTGCCGCCTCGCCGCCGCCACGGTCCGCGCCGCCGCTCAAGACGGCCGGCCGCCGCCCAGCGTGCCGCCATCGCCGCCCCAGAGCCGAGTGGCCGCCGCCGACCAGGGCCTTGCTGCTTAGCTGCTGCCCGTGAGCGCCGCCGCCTCCGGAGAAGACGACTCTAACGCTGAGTCCGTCCATGAGGCCCCTCCTCTCCACGACGCTCTTCTCCTTCATGAAGCCGCTGCCATCGCCAACCTTCACGCTCAAGCCGTCGGTGTCCAGAATATCCGCCTGCTGGTTCCCCTCGTCCTCAACCTCACCTCCGGCCACTACACATGTCCCGCACGTTCTTCCTTACCCATGGTGTTCATCTCGCATGTCACCCTCACACCTCCCAACAGAATGGTAAAGCTGAGCGCATCATTCGTTCTATCAACAATGTCATTCGCTCACTTCTATTTCAGGCGTCTATGCCACCTTCCTACTGGGTTGAGGCATTGACCACCGCCACCTACCTCCTCAACATCCTTCCCACCAAGACGCTGAATTTCTCCACACCTCAGCATGCCCTCCTTGGCTCTTCACCCTCATACGATCATCTTCGCGTCTTTGGATGCACGTGTTACCCCAATCTTACCTCCACAGCCCCCCACAAACTCGCCCCTCGCTCCGCTCTATGTACTTTCCTTGGCTACTCCTCTCACCATAAGGGTTACCGATGTCTTGACATGACCTCCAATCGAGTCATCCTCTCCCGTCGTGTCACCTTTGATGAAACTTCCTTTCCTTTTGCCGCTCTTCCTTCCACCCCTTCCACCGTAGATTTTGAGTTTCTAGATGACCACACTAACCCTGTGACGACTCCCATTGGACCGTCACCCATCTCCTTGCCTGTAGGTTCTCCCACCGCAACTCCTCCCGCGCGCGTGCCACGCGCGGCCGACGATCTGCGCGCCGGCAACACGCCACGCGGCTCTTGACAAAGATGCAAAGACCAACCTCCGCCGGACGCACCATTCGCCATGTCTACACACGGCGTACGAAGGTGGACCTCCCACTCTCCGCCCCGGCGCATGAGATCGATGCGCTGCGCAGAATGTCTCCACCACCAGCACTACCACGTGCAGCATCCCCTTCACCCGCATTGCCACATGCGGCCCCCGCCAGACTCGCCGTTCAGCATGTCTACACACGACGTGCGAAAGAGGGACTCCCACTCTCTGCCCCGGTACATTCTCCGGCACCTCTTCCCCCCGGCGCAGTACCAGTGCCTCCCGTGCTCAATCAGCACCCGATGACGACACGCGGCAAGTCCGGTTTCGACAACTTTGCTCTACCACGTCACGCCCACATCACTGTACCTCGGACATCCGCACCGCCTCGCATGACCCCAATTGGCGGTGCTATGGACGAAGAGTATGCACCCTCTTGCAAAACAACACACAGGATTTAGTTCCTCGTAGAACAAAGCAAATGTCGTCACTGGTAAATGGATCTTCAAACACAAACTCAAGGCAGACGGTTCTCTCGAGCGCTATAAAGCCCGTTGGGTGCTCCGTGGCTTTACACAACGCCCGGGAGTGGATTTCGCCGAAACCTTGATCCGTTGTGAAACCGACAACAAGTGAGGATAGTCTTGGCTCTTGCCCTTTCCGGGCGTTGGCGATACATCAACTTGATGTGAAGAACGCTTTCCTTCACGGCACCTTATGCGAGATGTCTATTGTTCACAACCATCGTGGTTCGAGGACTCCGCCCATCGAGTTTGTCTGCCGTCTCGAACAAATCACTATACGGTCTCACGCAGTTCCTCGTGCTTGGTACGGTCGGTTTGCTTCATATCTGCTATCTCTTGGGTTCATTGGCCAAACGGACACATCCTGTTTGTCTACCACCACGACACCGAGATCGTCTACTTGCTCCTTTATGTTGATGACATCGTTATCACCCCTCATCTCGCCGCACTCCTTCGCGCATCATCACCTTACTACGGGAGTTCTCCATGAAGGATCTCGGTGAGCTTCATCACTTCCTAGGGATGCATGTGCAAAAGTCTGCCGATGGTCTTCTCCTCTCCCAACGTCAGTACATGGTGGACATCCTGGAGCGTGTAGGCATGGCCGGTTGCAAGCCATGCACCACCCCTGTTGACACTAATCCAAAGGTGTCGACCTCGGTAGGTGACCTGTCGGTCACCCCAAATTTCATGGTTTAGCGGGGCCCTACAAGATCTCACATTCACGGGCGGACATCTCTTATGCGGTTCAGCAAGTGTGCCTCCATATGCACGACCCTCACGAACCCCACCTTGCTGCTCTCAAACGGATTCTTCGGTACATTCGTGGCACTCTCCATCTAGGACTCCGTATACAGCCGTCCTCGCAGACTGATCTTGTGGTTTATTCTGACGCCGACTGGATGTCGTGTTCCTCGGAGATAACCTTGTCTCCTAGTCCTCCAAGCGTCAGAACACCGTGTCACGCTCTAGCGCAGAGGCCGAGTACCGTGGTGTGGCCAATGCCGTTGCCGAATCCTCCTGGTTACGCCACCTTTTGTTGGAACTACATACTCCACTTCAGCAGCCACTTTGGTGTATTGCGACAACATCAGTTCAGTCTACATGTCCTCCAACCCAGTCCAGCATCAGCGCACCAAACACATTGAGATTGATCTTCACTTTGTTCGCGAGAGAGTGGCCCTTGGTGACATTCGTGTACTGCATGTTCCTACCAGTTCACGGTATCTCGACATCTTCACCAAAGGACTTCCTTCCTCAGTCTTCCGTGAGTTTAGATCCAGTCTAAACGTCCGTGCTGTGGACGCTTCGACTGCGGGGGTGTTAGACTTGTTCTTTTGGGCTTTTGGCATTGGGCCTATATGTGCTTAGTATAGGCAAGGATCTCTTAGGTTGGCCCATGATTCCATTAACCTAACCCTAGACATCCTTGCCTATATATATACTTGTGCCTTGCTCGTATATATATAACAATAATACTCAGATCTCCTACAAGATGCATACTACACCTTTCCTTCAATCTACAACTCCACACTGCTCCCTACACTGACACACTGGTACACTCATCCTCCTGCCACCACATCGCCGTCTGTGATCAGCGATCACGTTTAGCACTCATGTACATGAGACATGACCACCACCTTTTGGGTTTGATACCATTGTATAGCAAGTAGTTTCAACTCTATTACAAAATAGTACTTAATACCTCTAATAACAGCCGGGACCAAATACTGGTCAAGACCAGCATGGCAAATTTTCAACAAGATATAGAGCCCTGGTATCAATACTAACCCTTTTTTAGGAAACAAACACTTCTCTTAGCACAGAATGTCATGAAGCACGGAAATACAATAAAAGGCTTACACATTAAATACCTAGACAACTAGATTGCTAATAAGATAAAATTAGCTAATTGTTGTGCTACAAATGTTGCTCCTACACAAGATACAATATTCACATTAAGGTTAGAAATTAAAGCAGATGGACAGATGGATCAACAAGGTTTACATCCTAGATAGCAACAAGACTAAAAAGCTTATGATCAAGTACTATAAAGACCACTGATCACAGTTTATCCTGTTAACTCTACTTCAAAATTTAAAGTACTGTACCTTGCCATTCTGAAAAGCCTCACCTACAGGCCTCCTCTGTACCGAGGTAGATGGGGCACTGCATCCAGAACAAAACATTAGTGGCTCACATGAGCAGGAGCTATCTCAAGTACCGAGAATCATGTGCAACACAGGACCAAACGCCAGATTTCATAGTCTATATGCTTCATGGTAAGGTAAACCAAACTTACCATACCCCTTCCAAAAAGGAGTTCTCTTGTAAGTCAGGGTGCACATACCATGCTTTGGAACAAACCAAACAGTAACAACAATGTGATCATTACATCAATGACTGCATATATAGTGAATCTTCCCGGTCCATAAGGCCCTCACCACCCTATGCTGTTACATCCACCCAAATTTGAATGCAGATGGTCCAATAAGATCCCAATTGTCAGGATTTATTGCTTGGTTGAACCGATAAGGTCGTAGTATCGGTCGTAGTTAACAAGTACGACCATCGATCCATAGTCAACATAAAGGCATGCTAGGAATGACGAAATGAGATTCCATCAGTTGACCCTGAAAAGATAACCTCCATACAGGACAGCATACTGGGATGACTCTTAACAAGAACAATCATGAGATACCATGATATACTATTACCCAGTTGAACTGCAGACAAACATTGCTAAGATCATTGCTCATACAATACTTGATGATTGAAATCCACTATGAGGATGCTCAAATTAATGCATGACACTATGGACACAACCAACTAGGCATATCAGAACAACAGCAGAGTGTAATCCCGACGTGCAGCATACCACAGCTTTGCCTGTGTGAACACACTACCCTAGATTCACATTGCTTTCATGAAAACAAATTTAAACGAGCATCTGCACCATGGAGCAAGTGGTAAAAACCACTCTTGACTCTGGAATACACAATCCATACCCAGCATCTGGGATGTCCAGCTGTATGAGATGCTAAAGATTATCATACCCCTTCCTACCAAGAAGTCAACAAACGAGATTAAGGTACCCTCACAAACAGTTATGCTGACCTCCCAAAGTAGCACTCATCCAACTGCTTAAATACATCATAAATTGCCTTATTGAATGTCAGGCAACAACAGATGTATATCCAAGGTGCTCTAGCAGGTTCACAAAGTTGATCAGCACAGCCAGAATAAAAGCAACACTTGTAGGTAAAGGTTTAAGACATAACCGTGCAAGCAATACAATCTGGCTCAGTTTACTGCAACTCTTATTCACCATTTTTAGTGGTTCAACCAAAAAGTAGGCCTCGTTCCACAAGAATATGAAGTTGATTGATCTTTATACTTGCATGTGCTCGTACAAATGGAATGCCAATAGCAGAAAAATTAACATGAGAGTTCCATGCAAACACCAGCACCATAATCATTCTCAGCCCATCTACCCAAAGGTGCATGAGTCAAAAGTATTTGACCTCCTTTGTGCAAGAACCCCCTAAAGACCCACCAAAACAGCTTTAGAAAGCGCAACATAAGGCAAGCTATACTAGTTGTAGTGAAGAACATACTTGTCTTATAGATGATCTGGACTCCATAAACCGCTGGACCTTAGCATTCCCTTGGTTACTGTTACTATTCTGGAATGGACGCTTTTTTATCTGTGATAATCAAAAGGTAAGGTGATTAGCAAACTTCCACAGTTGGTTAGCAAATGTAAGGCAACATGGGTACTTCAACAAATTAAAATGCTTACTGGCTCTCTAGGGGCTTTCTTGCCTTTAGGATTCCTTTTCTTTGACATCTTAATAATATCTTCTGCGTAAACATAGAAGAAAAAATGAGCTAAATTAACTTTGGAATATGAATTAACACCATTAAACAATAAATAAATAGCATACCCAAGGTCATGTCCATCTTTTTCTCAGTAAGGGCAATAGCTTCTGCAGTAAGTGGCACTGATTCCATCTCTACTTAGAGCCCATAACAAAATTAGGGTAAGAACCGATCATGATTGCAGGAGGTATAACAACACAGTGCAACATAAACTTATCATGTTTCAACATCAGCAAAGTCAAACTTGCAAGAAGTGCACAAACAAAGCATTACAAACCAAAGCAAACAAAAACATACAAGCATCATCCAATCGAACAGCTACAACCAAGGTTCCAAAAACCGGAACGAGAAGAAATCGATCGTGACGATAACGGTAACAGGCGGTTACCCGAAAAACCGGTCACAATTTGAAAATCAAAATTTGAATTTTGAGATATTTTGAAATCGGTAACCGGAAAAACGGGCCGGTAACCGGAGAAACCGGAAAAAACCGGCCAAAATTCGAAAATCAAAAAATGATACCGGCGGTTTTTGGTTCTGGTCTCCACCGATAAAAGCAGTGGCGGCGGTAATCACGGGATTTTGAACCCTGGCTGCAACAACATATTTCTTGTGAGCAAAACCAACTAGACTAGTATTAAATACCTTCCTTAATCCTTACCAATTGCTATTTCTTGTGAGCAAAACCAACTAGACTAGTATTAAATACCTTCCTTAATCCTTACCAATTGCTATCAAACATAGTGTACAATACAACTATAACCTGAATGGCCCCATTTTTATACCCAATAAGGGCAACAGATAAAGTTTGCACGGCCAAATATGCTTGTGAGATATGAAATTAACTGGCAGAACCATAGAAGAACGCCACAAATCCATTAAATCCAAATCTCCGCAACAAAGCTGAGACAAGGAAATTTCTGGGGAGCATAACAAACTATACTAAATGACTAATATCAAATACACCTCAAACCAAAGACCAACCGCTAGTTTCTAGTTGATCATTAAAGCGCACGGTACAACTTTAGCCCAACAGCCACACTTTCATACCAAAGAACGGTGATTTCAAAAAATTGCACGCCGAAATATGCTTGTCAAGATTGAAATTAACTGAGGTAGAAAAACAACACAAAGAATCAGAGATATTCAACCCAAATCTCCGCAACTAGGCTCAGTTAAGGAAGAGCAAATTTATCAGCAAGCATGCTGATCCACAAAGACCGCAAGGTAGCAAAAGTAGAGACAAGGACCCCGGTGCCCTGGAACTGATGCTGCCTCAACACCTTAGTCCAATCCTAGGATTAGTGTACTCGGCAGCTAAACCTGACACACAAAACCTCCAAATATAATGAGTGCAAGAAAGGAACCTAATTGTACAAATTTCGACCATCAAAGCCAATCATTAAAGCCAAGCTAAGGAAGCGCGAAATTATGAGCAAAACATGCATCATCAAAGCCAAGCTAAAGAAGCACGAAATTATGAGCAAAACATGCTGATCTGCAACCACCCTCTGAGCTAGGGACCCTGGAGCCCAGGAACTGATGATACCAACTAAACATCCTAGCCAAATCCTACAATTAGCACACTTTTAAGCTAAAACTTGACACAGAGAACCTCCGGGCGAAATGAAATCCGAAGAAATAGGCTCCTAATCATGCGAATTTCGACCACCAAGGTCAATCACGATTCATGACCATCCCAACTGCCATATCAATCAATGCCTAGGCACAGAGATTTTTGCGCCGGGCTCAAGAAATCACCAACACCAACCGAGCGGCACACATCAATTCCTCAGTACAACCCGTCCAACACGCTCGCAATCGCCTCTGACCTAAGCTATAAAGGCATACCAGCACGGAATTATCGATGGCAACCACGCGAACCGACCCGCCATCAATCCATCGCCGCAATACCCACACGGTTTCCGTGCAAGCGGCGGAGGTCTCGCCAATTCGAAGCGGGAAGGAAGGCGAGAGATTACCAGATCCGGGCAGCGGAGGAAGGAGGCGAGGAGGAGGCGGCTCTGCGACTTGGCGTGGGAGCTCGCGAGCAGTAGCTAGGGTTTGGGTGGCGGTTTCGACGGATGGATTCTCTCGCCGCAGCTTACTGCGCGAAGAAGCGATGATACGCGACGGCGGATTTTTGGCGAGAGGGGTATATACGGACGGTGACGTCGCCTCGAGATTCGTGCGAGGCTCCTGCTGTCGTTGTCTGATTGACAGCGGGCGGAGGGCACACGGGATGCAGTAGGCGGAGCACAAATACCTTTTCCAGGGTTAGGGCTCGTTTTTTGTTTATTGTTTAGCTTCCTATACAAATTCGCTTTTAAATCGAATACCTTTTAAAGATAGAGTTTATAAGTTGATTTAGTAGACATTGTCTTAATTTATCTATATCGATCAAAATCGCATATGAGTATTCCTCTCCATACACTCTCTTGCGAACATACATATTTAAAATTTTAAGCCAAAAGTTATAAACCATAGCCTAAAAGAACACATTCTAGATCTGCTTGGGTGGTGGCATCAAGGAGAGCCAGCGGGCAGTAGGGGCACCCAGGGGTGAAAACGGATCAGATAGTACTAAAATCATTTCGCATCTATATTTTTTTCTCGAATTCGAATATACATCGGACAAATGTTGGATACGAATACGGGCTGAACAAATGTCAGATACGAATTTGGATTGGATTATATTCAAAATCAGATCGAATTTGACTATTTTTTATTCCAATAATTATTTGTGGCCTATCCTATTTAAAACATAGCACCGAATTATTTCATATTTTAAATTAATAAATAGATGATTCTGACATGTAACTGCACGTTAAATGTTTACAGCAACAAACGAATCATTCATCTCACGTATTTGTATAATACAGTTTCTGATAACTGCTTCATATCGTATGGCATAATGAAGTTTAACAAATTAACACCAGTTTTACAGTAATATTTATGACATTTTTTCTCTAGTTTATCACGTAATAATTGATCATTGGTGTCATTTTATCACTAATCCTAACTAATTCTAGATATATTGTAAATAAATTGGTTATAAACATATCAAATTTGGCTAAAAAGAGCATACAAAAAGATTTATTGGGGATGTACCAAAGTAAAAAAAATACGAAATGCCAAATTAGAGTTCACCATGATGATGGGCTCATCGAAATAATCGAAATGCATATATAATATGTCTAACTTGGAGGTCAAATACAAAAGATACGTATTAGTTAGTTGTTGTTATTATATCTGCCAAATCCAGATATTATCCAGATATCCGACTCTGAATACAGATCTTATTCGGATATCCAGATCAGGCCATACTAAATTCGCATCCGACATCTAGGACTTTGCCATATCAACATCCGAATTCAGATCCATCTTCTATCCGGATTCAGATGCTTAGTATCTGGATTAGACAAATCCGGATTCAGCAGCTGGATAATCCGACTGAATGCGGATCCGTTTTCACCCCTAGGGGAACCAGGAGAGCATTGGGCTCCTCGGACGACAGTGGATTTTGGATCTGTCGGGATCCTCGGGCGGTGGCGGCGCTGCTCGATTCCAGGTGGAGAGGAAGAGGAGAGGCTAGTGACGGTGGTGCTCCCTATTCTAGGCGGTGGCAGTTCTTGTAATACCATTGAATTACAAAAGAGAGAATTAAGAAAGGAAAGGGCGGTCTTTGCCGTCAGACCCATCGCTTTTAGAATGCCGAATAATTAACGCTCACAGAGGTTCCCAGACCACCCGAGGACGGTCGGCCGCCTAGAAAGCGACTAAAAGTAGCGCCTCGAGAGGTTCCCATCTGCCTAGGGCCTCGGCCAAGTCTCGCGTTGTGGGTTTTCGTCATTCGGCAGAAATTCTATTCTTACATGTTCTGGGTTATCTCCGCATGAGAAGAGCACCAAATAGTATAGGGCTGCCATTAGACCAAAAAGCCCATAATGCCATAACCGACCAAGGCTAAGCGGAAGGGCAAAACGGCATTTCTGAGGAGAGTGATGGCCATGCCACTTAAGTGGACAAGACAACACACAGCCACTTGCTCCACTTTTCTGCCACAACCAAATCCAAGTCTAGCCCCATCTCACTTTTCCTCCCTCGGCCGAGAGGAAGAGAGCAAGCAAGAGCAAGGAGGAGGTGGGCAAGAAGAGAGGAGACTCGAAGGAACCCAGAAGGGCAAGCGCGAGAGGACGGCATTGACGACAGCAGAGGACGGCGGCGACCACCGAACCCTCGCCAAGCCGACTCTTGAGTCGTCCACCGGCCGTGAAAGCTTGGCCCGGCGGCCGAGCCGGGCCGTGGCCGGGGGCGCTGGCGCGATCACAGCGGAAAGAGAGGAGAGAGAAATGGGAGGAGGAAGAGGTGGCCATCCCCGAACCAAATAAAGGGCAGGAAAGAAAAAGAGAAAGAAAGGAAAGGAAGAAAGAAAAAGAGAAAGAAAGAAAAGGAAGAAAGAAAAAGAGAAAGGAAAAGGGGAAAAGAAGGAAGGAAAAGAGGAGAAAAAGAAATGAGGGGGGTTTTTGGTACCTGTGCGATAGGTCCACAGAAACCTATCGTTTACATGAAGTGAAATCGTATAGTATCGCCGTCGTCTATTTAATCTCGGTTTCGTTATGATCGTTAAGTTGGATTAATTACTTGTCGGTGGAGGTCCCGAGTCGGCGTCGTCGCGATGCGTCCGCTTCGCTCCGCTTGATTAACGAGCAAGTGCATGGTAGAGCGGTAGGCCAAAAGTTTATGAAAATGTGCTGCTTACATGATATGATGATGTTTATGTAGAAATGTGATGCTTACATGACATGATGTTGCATGGTAAATGATGGTAATGATCCTGGATCTAGGGTGGACAATGATGCTTACCTACTAATGATATTAATGATGAGCATGATTATGATAATAGACATATGCATTTGCATCATGTGCACTCAAGAGTGATGGCGGTGAGAAAGTCCCACCATGAGTACGACTAGCGGACTAATCCAGTGCTCTTGAGTAAGACCTACTTGTGAGCCTCCACGGGATTACCACATTGCCAAAACAAAGACTAAGCAAGGGGCCATCTGCTAAAACAAGAAGCGAAGAGAGGGCAAAACCGAAAACAAAGAGAATTCAAAAACCTGGTTGATGACAATCGGCAAAGCACAAGTAAACAAATAATAAAATCTTTTGCTGCAGGAGACAAGGAAGGCACAGCTGAACAATTACCGAGAGCTTGTTGCCAACTCAACCAGAAAGCAAAACTGAAAGAAACAGACCAACAGAAAAGATGCCAAGTGACTGAAAAGAGCAAAAGGCAGCTAACAACCAATCAGAACAGTAAATACTACAGATAGCCATGAAACAAGAGATTTATCAAATGCTTGCTGCTTTTCTCAGATCAATTGGACATGACTTCATTCTAAATACCAAATCAACCTCTGGGAGAAGGAAATGCAGACAATGAATGAATGAAAACAGTGAGTGCTGTATTTGTCGAGAAGAACTAGCAGGAAGAGACAAGATCCATATCTCTCGAAAATCTTATATCTTTTGCTCATAAAACTCTTGATCATAACAGAAAATGGTCTCAGATCTTGACACCTCAAACCAAATCATTTTGCTCACTGAGAAAATCAAGAAACCAAGGATCCTCTGCCAACGGGTAACAGTAAACCCTAGTTTTTGAAAAACAGAGGAAGTGCAGCCGATTGACAATCAAGAAGAAGACAGTGATTGAATTCTTTTCTCTTGGGAATATGCTAGCCAAGGGGCTTTTAAGAACGATTCCCAGTTTTGGGAGAATTCAATTAGCAGCTTCTTGATCAAGATTCAATCAAAAATCAAACGAGCCCAGAAAGGAACCGAGAACAGAGAAGAATGAGAAACTGAAGCACAATCATAGAAAAGGAAAACAGGAAGCCAAATCATTTCGAGCACAGGGTTTCTCATACTGAATCAGAGACATGAATGCTTGCATTAATCAAGAGTCTCACAGCCATCTCATACAAGGTTCATATCCTGCCCAACCCATACAAGGTTCATATCCTGCCCAACCCACTCAGACAAAAGGTGAAGGCAAAACACTGCTCGAGCGCTCCGTCCCCTGGCGCCTTTGTCCTATGCTCCGGAGCACGCAGAAACCACGCTTCCTGTTTCCTCTTTATACTTCGTAGGGGGCGCGCGTAGGCGAGCCGCCGCTGCGTCTTATTTATACTACATATAGTGCACGCGGAGGCGAGCCTCTACGCGTCTTATTTATACTCCGTAGAGTGCGCGCGGAGACAACATCCGCGCGTCTTATTTATACTCCGTGGAGTACGCGCGGAGACAACATCCGTGCGTCTTATTTATACTCCGTAGAGTACGCGCAGGGACACCGCGCGTTCTATTTATACTCCGTCGAGTGCGCGTAGGGACAACATCCGCGCGTCCTATTTATAGTCCGTAGAGTCTGTGAGCGAGCCTCATTGCGTCTTCTTTATACTCAGTAGAGTGCGGCGGAGGCAAGCCTCTGCGTCTTATTTATACTCCGTAGAGTCTTGTAGGACAACATCCGTGCGTCCTATTTATATTCCGCAGAGTGCGCACAGAGACGAGCCTCCGCTACATCTTATTTGTACTCCGTAGAGTGCGCGCCGAGGCAAACCTTTCCTGCGTCTTATTTATACTCCGTAGAGCGCGTGCGGAGGCAAGCCTCTGCTGCGTCTTATTTATACTTCGTGGAGTGCGCGTGGAGGTAAGCCTCTGTTGCGTATTATTTATACTCCGTAGAGTGCGCAGGGACAACATCCGCGCGTCTTATTTATACTCCGTAGAGTGCGTGCGGAGGCGAGCCTCTGTTGCGTCTTATTTATATTTCGTACAGTGCGCCCAGGGACAACATCCGTGCATCTTATTTGTACTCCATAGATTGCGCGCGGAGGCGAGCCTCCGCTGCATCTTATTTATACTCCGTAGAGTACGCACGGAGGCAAGTCTCTGCTGCGTCTTATTTGTACTCCGTAGAGTGCGCACAGGAACAATATCCGTGCGACTTATTTATACTCCGTAGAGCACGTAGGAACAACATCTGTGCATCCTATTTATACTCCGTAGCTTCATGCATAAGAAACACGAGGTCTGTCGTCGTGACCCCGGCCTCGCCCTCGCCCACAGCCCCGGCGACCTCGGCCGCGACCGGTGTGGGCACTGTCTTCGGAACCACCTTCGATGTCGAAGACATAGCGGTTTCTCTAGGACTTGAGTTGACTGCGCTTGGACTTGTCACCCGTCGGGTCTTTAGGCTTGGCGTCTTTGCGCTCGGGAGCGTCTTTGCGCTCGGGCGCATGTTTTTTTTAGTATTTTATTCCTATTTTTTAGATGGATATTTTTCATGTTGCATACCGACCTTTTACGAGATTAGGGCGGTGATGTTCTTAAAAAGTTTATAACACAAAGGAAACCTAACAATGAAGCGTGTGTGTGAGTCTATACAACACCTCTGTAAATGTATGTAAATTACCCAGAATTAGTAACTTGCAATAGAAAAAAGATTGGGGAGTTCTTAGTGTCCATAAAGTGGTGAGCAGTCAGGACTTAGGACTTCACGCTGAGCTCAATAGTTAATATCATCTCAAAACTCTTGGTGCAAAGTTGTATTTGTATTGTTTTCCTCAAAAAAAAGTTGTCTAATAGAGAATACATTTTCTAGTAACAGCACTAGTACATCGCATCCTAAGTTAAGATGGTTGGAGTTGCCATTTCTCTTTACTAACCAAGAGCGAAAAAGAACAATAAAATGGAGAAATAAAATAGTCTTGACAAAATTATGTGATAGGATTTTCCCCAATGAGTTGCATATGCAGTAGTATACCTGGCCAACATCCTTGGGAACATGTTTTTTCCTAGTTTCATAACAACGTGAATACCTTTCAAATATGACAAATTAACAAGATAATAAGACATGTAATACATAATTAACAACAGAAGGCATCTCTCATCAAAGACCATACCACAAACCAATAATGAAGAATGATCATTCGATTCAACTCATGACTGCTTCTGAGCACACTAGAAAGTTTAAGGTAGCAAAGTGTAATACCACCAAAAATGCAAAGAGAAGAACTTCAAGGAATGAAAAAATCCAAGGAAGAATAAAAGAAATAAAGAAATGTTTTACCGTCGAACCCTTGGTTTTAGAATTCCGAATAAAAGTAGCGCTCACAGGGGTTCCCAGTCCCTCCGGGGCCGGTCGGCGCCTCTCACTATTATAGGCTTCGTCATCCGTCAGAAAAATTTAGCCAACGCCCACTTTTACCGACTTATCTGCCGCAATTAGAACCCCCCAAAGCACGATGCAAAGCCCCTTAGACCAAAATGCCCTTGGGGCAATCACCATATAATGGAAGAATGGGACTAAGGCGATGATGAATAAGTCTTTGTCTCATGCGGTCTTTGTCAAACATACGCTTTAGCATCTAGGATGACTTTGCTTTAGCATCTAGACAACATCTGCTTTAGACAAAGATCGCTTTAGCATCCTTGACTAGCATCTAGGGCGGACATCAAGGACGACATCGCTTTAGCATCCTTGACTAGCATCTAGGGCGACATCGCTTTAGCATCTAGGACAAACATCTTAGCATATGCTTGGGTGGTTGGCGACTATAAATATGTATCCCCAACCCTCGGGTTGGCAAGGCATTGTGTGAGAAATAGAAAAAATTGCCCCATCTCCAAGTGTCTTCCTCTCCATGAGAGTAAGGATCTTGCTATCACCTGTGACAAGAGTCCAAATGAGTAACAAGTGGTATCGAGCTATACTATCCAGAGCTCGAGCATCTCCCGCTCATCTCCTTCTCGAAGCCTCATGGCGGCCCAGTACGTAGCGGCGGCATCCATTTGTCCCCTCGCTCTCTCGGGAGGCAGGCGGCTCGTCGAGAAGCGACCCCTCTCACGCATAGCGGCCCGTGCGCGCGCCATGTCCGCAGGCGGTCTCGGCCTTCGATCGCCTCGAGCATCGCGGCGTCGGCCGAGTCAGCCGAACTTCGCCAGCAGCGGCAGCAGCGGCAGCGAGACAGCGCGGCGGCGAAAGAGGCGTCAAGGGCGGCGGCGGGCTGGCGGCGGCAGGCGGAGGTGAAGCGGCGGCGGCGGCGGTGCACGCGTCGGCGGCAGCGGAGGTCAAGGTTACAGGCGGCTCAGCGCTCCATCTCTGCGATGACAATGCCGACGCAGATCTTGAGTTCTTGGAGAGGAGGCAGCATGAAGCGAAGCGCGATGGGCGGCCGCGCCGCGCCCACGGCGCGGCGGCGAACAGCGGCGGACGCGCCGGCGGCGCTCTGGAGGAAGCGCGCCGGCGGCGGCGTGCGGGTCGACGGAGGCGCGGCCTTCACGGCGGCGCTCTCTCTCCTCACGGTTGATCATCGTGGTCACCACGAGTACCAGTGTCGTCGAGGGCGTCGGCCCCGGCGGCGGCCTACCTCACCAAGACCAACTACGTCGAGTGGGTGCGGTGATGAGGTGAGGCTCAGTGCGGCATATGTGGGATGCGGTCCGACGGCGGCGTCGACTACGACCGGATCGACGGCCTGGATGCTCTCATCGCGCAGATCCGCTTGGAGATGCGATTCTCGCTTACTAACAAGTGGTATCGCTCATTTGTCTCACGACGAGGACCGCGTCGGCGCCTACCATGGCGGCGAGCCTGCGCTCATGCAGTGGGCGACCTCCCCGGCGGCGGCCGGTCCACAGGCTGGCGCCGCGCGACTTGGCGGAGCTGCACCTCGCGACAGACGACCAGCGAGCCTCGTTCCTTCGCCGAGGCGAGAGAGCGCGACATGGTGTCTTGCGATGCGGGAGGAGATGGGCCGTCGGCGAAACAAGACGTGAGGCTGGCGGATCTTCTGCCGGCACACCGCGATCACCCTTAAGTGGGTGTTCAAGGCGAAGCGGGATAAGCCGGCGCCATCGTCAAGCACAAGGCTCGCTTGGTGTACGAGGTTTCATGCGGCGGGAGGATCGACTTCGATGGCGCCGCACCCGTCGCGCATGGAGTCCGTTCGTCTTCTCCTCGCACTGCGGCCAGGGAGGATTGGCGCGTCCATCACATGGACGTCAAGTCGCCTTCCTCAGCGGCGACTTAAGGAGGAGGCCTCGTCCGTCGTGGCGGGATTCGTCATCCCACAAGGAGGGCAAGGTTCTCACTTTGCGCAGGCCTCTGACGGCTTGGCGGGCACCACGAGCCTGGGCGCTAAGTCGGACTCCACCTCAAGCAAATGGGGTTCCAGCGGAGCGCGCCACAGGTGCGGTCTCGGCGGGCAAAGCGGCAACGCCTGGCGGTGGCGTCTCGTCGACGACGATAATCACCGGCTCCAAGGAGGCCGAGGTCGAGCGTTCAAGGCGGAGATGAAGACCGCCTTCGGATGAGCGACTGGGGCTCCTCTCCTTCTACAGGGATCGAGGTCCACGGGACGACTCCCAGATCTCCTTCGTCGACCGCCACGCCAAGCGCGCTGCCGAGTCAAGGGCTCACTCATGCAACCTGCCCCACGCTCACATGGAGGAGGTGAAGGCGAGTCGTGAGAGCACGGCGGAGGAGGTGGGCGCGACGCATCTCGGCGCATCGTGGGTAGCCTTCGCTACCTCGTCCGCACGCGCGTCCGTTGGCGTTCGCTGGTTAGCTCGTCGGTCGGTTCATCAACGACCGAAGCGGCGAGCATCGGCAGCCGTGAAGAGGATCCTCACTTCGTTGCGGGCACCTCAGGCTACGGCTTGCACTACCCGAGGTGTCCGTGCGGCGCTTCATCGAATGCAATGACGGCGACACGCAGCGACATCGACACCGGCAAGAGCACAAGCGGGATTCTCTTCTTCCTCGGCAAGTGCCTCGTTAGGTGGCGGTCGATCAAGCGGCGGTGGTGGCCTGTCGGTGTGAGGCCGAGTACATAGCGGCTTCACCGCCGACTCGGCGCTCGGCTCGCTCGGCGCTGGTGATCTCCTCGGTGAGACACCGAGGCGGTGGCACTCGGGGTGGACGACAAGTCGCTCTGGCTCTGGCGAAGAACCCGTTTTCCGCGAGCGAGCAAGCACATCCGGGGTGATACCACCGTCCGAGGTTTGCTTGGATGAAGGCGCGTCAAGGCGAGCTACATCAACACCACGGATCGACATGGACACGCTGCCCAAGCCTCTTGGGAGGATCAAATTCCTCGAGCTCTGCTCTAGGATCGGGATGGTTCAACGTCCCACAAGGCGGCGTACAAGACTTAGGGGAGAATGATGAATAAGTCTTTGTCTGCGGTCTTTGTCTGACATCTGCTTTAGCATCTAGGGCGACTTTGCTTTAGCATCTAGGACGACATCTGCTTTAGACGACATCCTTTAGCATCCTTGACTAGCATCTAGGGCAACATCAAGGACGGCATACGCTTTAGCATCCTTGACTAGCATCTAGGGCGACATCGCTTTAGCATCTAGGATGACATCTTAGCATATGCTTGGTGGTTGGCGACTATAAATATGTATCCCCACCCCTCGGGTTGGCAAGGCATTGTGTGAGAAATAGAAAAAATTGCCCCATCTCCAAGTGTCTTCTCTCCATGAGAGTAAGGATCTTGCTATCACCAAACAAGAGTCCGGTGAGTAACAAAGGCATTCTAGTCTTTTCACAAAGCGGAGGGCTGCCCCAACCATGCCCTTATAAGCCAAAGACAATGCAAGCAAAGCCCCACACAAGCTCATTTCTTCTCTCAACCGAGAGCTCATCACAGGAGCTAGCCAAAGACCAAGAGCAAAACCGAGAAGGCAAACCTCACCTCGATTCACCACATTTCCCAATAGGAAGCGACCTCATTTTCCGCTTGTCAAGAGACTAAAGCCACCACAGGCAAATGTAAGGGAAGATGGAGGAAGAGCAAGGATGCGGGAGGAGGTGCAAGGATGCGGCAACCACGGCAAAGACAGAGGTGGGGCCCAACTAAACCGCAACACTGCCCTCGCCATCGTTGTCCATGAACCTCGCCATCCTCCACCCGACGCGTTCGGTGGGCCTTTCTCACATCATACCTCTAATGCCTTTCTCTCTAGCGGTAGTGAGCACCACAACCGGATGGGCTCATTGTAGAGAGGTAGAGATAGGAAAACCACACACCCTCTTAGGGGGTGACCTTTCATATATATGCCCAATGTGGCTTGGGTACAAGATGTCCGGACACAGCGTATACAAGGGCTATACATGTCTAATACCCACCCGAAGTCGCAGCGGGAGGATCTCGGACACAAAGACTGGACCTAAAGTCGATGAAACAATGTGCAGTAAGCCTTTGGTCATGATGTCCATGAATCGATGAGTCGAAGGACATGTAGCACTCGAATCGTCCCAAGGCAACCTTGTCGCGAACAAAATGAATGTCGATCTCGATGTGCTTCGA
The DNA here is from genome assembly GCA_036346245.1 of Bonia amplexicaulis. Taxonomy (NCBI): domain Eukaryota; kingdom Viridiplantae; phylum Streptophyta; class Magnoliopsida; order Poales; family Poaceae; genus Bonia; species Bonia amplexicaulis. Next base: position 948 of record JAYGGG010000526.1, on the reverse strand, counting down.
TGCGACGATGGTGGACAAGGTTAGCGACCATATAGAGCGGCGCTAACATTGTCACGATATATAACGATCGCGAAGCAGCAGGCGCGTGAAGCTCTTGGAGAAGGCGACGAGCCAAGGCGCTCGGCCACGGCGTGAGCAATCGCGCGTACTCGACCTCGGCCTTTGAGCGAGACACCGTCGTCTGGCGCTTGGAGGACCAAGAGACCAGGTTGTCGCCGGGAAGACGCGGTAGCGAACGTAAGCGCACGAGTGCAGACGGCTGCCCGGTCCGCATCGGAGTATCGGTGAGAGAGTCAACCGGCCGGTGAGGTGGGCCGGTGGACAATGTACCCTTCACGTGGCGTGGGATGCGCTTGATCGGTAGCGAGATGAGGCTCGCGTGGGTCGTGCATGAAGAGGCACACTGTTGAGCGGCAGCATAGGCGAGCTCGGGGCGCGTGGCGTCAAGTCTATGAGCGCCGCAATGCCGATCTTGGGAAGGGTCGGCGGAGAGCCGTCGTTGGCGGAGAGCTTAGCGAGTTAGCCCGGCGTTGGTGGGCGGCACCGCCGGGCCCAGTGCGGCCAGGCCGTAAGTAGTGAGAGAGCGGTGTTGGCGATGGTCTTCGTCGTTGGCCAGCGGAGTTCTTTGAGAACCCGACATGTCGTGGAGCTCGCGAGCGTGGGAAGAACGGCGGAGTTGGCGATGTCGTCGGCGGTGTTGGAGAAGCAGGATTGAGGCCACGTAGTAGGGCGAGGACGGCTGCGAGTCCGTAGCGGGATAATGAAGCGTCGCGAAGGCGGCGGCCTTGGTCTTCGTGCGGCGATGCAAGAGATGGAGTCACCTTGTACCATGGAATGGAACTCGTTGAGGAGGAAGATGGCGCGGTGCCTCATTCGCGTGGAAAATCCCTCGATGGCCACCCACGATCGCGGGCGGTCGGATCGGCGTCGTCCATGGCGAGGTCGAGG
>JAYGGG010000486.1:0-25339 GCA_036346245.1 Bonia amplexicaulis | reverse complement strand
CAAAGACTCGCGAGCGGCTAGGGTTTGGCTCGAGGTGGCGGCTACGATTAGCTCGGGATTATCAGTGCGCCCTCACCGCCTCCATATATATAGACTCTTCACTTGGGCCTCGTGGACCGAGGCCCAATAGGAGTCTATCCGGATCTCTATCCGATTGAGCCCATATCCGAATCACATTCGAATTAGTGTTCCAACCCGCTAATGTGCGACCAGAGGTTCACGATACTTGGTCGCGACCCGTAAACACCTTTCCGGTCACCGTGTTAATAGCGGCCTCTAGTAAGACATATTAACCCCAAAGTATACGTGAAGATCATATCTACGAACTCGTAATGTTCTCATGTACTAATCCCTTTGCCTCACGATATAGATTAAGCTCAAGGCGAGACCTGTGTCATCCTCTTAATAGCTCAATCACTCTCTCGATTCCGTGATGGATTATAAACTCGTGATTGACCTCAATCACCTTGGCATGGCCATGCACTTTCATAATCCATTACATCGAGGGGCCCAGATATCTCTCCCATAAGGAGGGCAAATTCTATCTTGATCATTCACATCCCACTACATGTTTCATGGCAAACCCAAAGACTACTTTTATGACTACCCAGTTACGGAGTAGTGTTTAGTAGTCCCAAAGTAAGCTACTACGCATGCCGGGAACCATGATGATCTCAAGTCTAAGGATTCCACATAAACACTACTTGAGACCAACTGATGACACATGGAATCTCCGTAAGTCTCATGGCGGGTCTATCCAACATATGTTCACTAACACATGTCCATATTATTGATTTGGTATCTCCATACCATGATCCATGAGACATGATCATCAATCAATACATATGTCGATCTTTGAATCATATTTGTTCCTCATATGAAATATAATCGTGGATCATTTAGAAATAGCAACATTTTGGCATTAAGAGTCTCATGAATAAGTCACATACTCATTGATCAATAATGATAATGTCTATTTCAAGGAACAAAGCAATGTATCATAAACATAGTATGTGATATATTCAACATCTCCATGTTGCCTCTAGGGCATATCACCAACAGCCTCCCACTTGCACTAGAGTCAACCATGTAGGTATCTAATACCCATTGCCCTAGTGTGAGCCTCATGCTTTGGCCGGGAAGCGGCTTTGTCAACGGATCCGCAATGTTCAAACTGTGTGTACTTTGCATATCTTAACATCGCCTCTCCACAATCTCGCGGATGAGATGAAATCGCCAGAGAATGTGCTTGGACTCAGTGCGATCTAGGCTCCTTGGCTTGCGAATGGCTCCACCGTTGTCACAAAGAGGTCCATTGGGCCGAGGCACTAGCCATCACACCAAGCTCGTAAACAAATTTCTTGATCCAAATGCCTCTTTAGCAGCCTTCGTGCCGCTATGTACTCGGCTTCGTTGTAGAATCAAGAACTGCCTCTTGCTTGGAACTCTTCCACCACCGCACCGCCATTCGTGCGTAACACAAATCCAGATTATGATCTAAAATCATCTTTGTCGCTTGAAGCTAGCATCGGTGTAACCATTTACAACGAGCTCTTCCTCACCCCATAGACGAGGAACACATCTTTAGTTCTTCTCAAGTACTTCAAGATGTTCTTTACGGTAATCCAGTTGACTTTCACCGGATCTCGATCGGTATCTACCATAGCACTTAAAGCATACGAGACATCCGACGGTACAAAGCATGGCATACATAATGGATCCAATAGTCAAGCATATGGAATCGCATTCATTTTATCCCGCTCATCGTGTGTACTAGGACACCGATTCTTGCTAAGATTTATACCATGTGACATAGGTAGGAAGCCTTTCTTGAACTCGCATGTTGAACCTTTTCAACACCTTGTCAATGTACGATCTTGGCTTAATCCAATCACCTTTTGATCTATCTCTATAGATCTTGATGCTCAGAATATATGCCGCCTCCTAAGTCTTTCATAGAGAAACTACTTTTCAATGAAGACTTAATAGATTCGAGCATAGGAATGTCATTTCCATCAATAATATGTCATCCACATATAAGACCGTAAACACGAGTGCGCCCCACTAGCCTTTTGTAAACACAAGGCTCTTCTTCATTCTTGATGAAACCAAACCCTTTGATTACTTCATCAAAACGAATGTTCCAACTCCGAGATGCTCGCTTAATCCATAAATGGATCTTTGCAGCTTGCATATCTTTCTAGTCGATTATGGATCGACAAAACCTCGTGGGCTGTGTCATGTACACATCCTCACTCGATTTCCATTAAGGAAAGCTGTTTTGACATCCATTTGCCATATTTCATAGTCGAAATAAGCAAAGAATCGCTAGAATGATCCGAATAGACTTTAGCATTGCGACGGCTAAAAAGTTTCATCATAATCAACACCTTGAATTTGTTTGAAACCTTTGGCCACCAATCGCGCTTTATAGATGTGAACATTTCCATCTATGTCTATCTTTTCTTGAAAACCCATTTGCACTCAATGGTTTTAACACCATCGTGGATCAACCAAGTTCCAAACTTGATTACCGTGCATGGATTCAATTTCGATCTCATGGCTTCAAGCCATTTCTCGTAGTCCGTCCCATCATCGCTTCTTCATAGGTCTTAGGCTCATCGTTGTCTAACAACAATATGTCCCGTTGTTGAGTAGTCAAGAACATGTACCTCTCTGTGCACGACGTGACCTCTCCGACCTACGTGGTGCCGTGTGTCCACAACAGTTCTTCAATGCTTGTTCATCCTGCTGTGGTTCTCAGAGAGCTGAAACGCTGTGTGTTTCTAATTTCTTCAAGTTGCACCATGCTCCCACTATCCCTTCTTGAGAGAAACTCTTTCTCTAAGAAGACACCATGTCAGCGACAAACACTTTGCCTTCTTCTTGATTATAGAAGTAATATCCTTTATTTCCTTAGGATACCCGATAAAGAAGCATTTATCGATTTAGGACCGAGCTTATCGATTGTAAACGCTTTACATAAGTCTCACATCCCCAAATCTTAAGAAAGACAAGCTAGGACGTTGTCCCGTCCACATCTCATATGGTGTCTTTTCATCGATTTTGATGGAACTCGCTTAGTGTGAAAGCGGTCGCTTCAAGAGCGCACTTCAAAAGACAACGGAAGATTATCGTGGCTCATCATGGAGCGCACCATATCTAATAAGGTGCGATTCTCGCTCAGATACCCCATTCCATTGAGGTGTTCCAAGTGAGTCAATTGTGGAACAATTCCACAATCCTTCGATGATTACCAAACTCATGGCTCAAATACCGCCTCCACGATCGATCGTAGAAACTTGATTGTCTTGCCTAAATGATTTTGCACTTCATTTTGGAATTCTTTGAACTTTTCAAAGGATTCGACTTATGTTTCATCGTAGATATATCCATATCTACTAAAGTCATCAAGAAAGTTATGAAGTATCGAAACCACCTCTCGTTGAGCTCATTGGTCCACATACATCGAATGTACGAGTGCCAATAAGTCACTTGCCCGCTCACCTTGACCGTGAAAGGTGCTTTTGTCATCTTGCCAAGTAAACAAGATTCGCATGTCTCAAATGATTCAAAATCAAATGAGTGCGAATACCATCTCTATGGAGCTTCTCCATGCTTCTCATTTATGTGACCTAAGCGACAGTACAAATAAACGGGATTCAAATCATTCGATCGCTGCCTCTTTGTATTAATGTTATAGACCGATGACTCTTCAAGAGTAAGAACATATAACCCATTCACCAATGGAGTATGACAATAGAACATATCTTTGAAATAAAGAGAACAACCATTGTTCACGATCTAAAGTCATAACCTTCGCTTGTAAACATGAAGCGTAAATAATGTTCTTGGAAAGAGATGGAACACAATAACAATTATTCAATTCCAAAACTAATCCTCAAGGTAAAGACAATGGCATGGTGCCAACACCACCGCAGCAACTTTTGCTCCATTGCCAACGCGAAGATCCACTTCGCCCCTCCTCAAACTTCTACTTCTTCTTAGCCCCCAACGATTTGCAAATGTGAGCAACCGATCCGTATCAAATACCCAAGAATCAAGATGAAGTAGCAAGATTGATTTCTATAACATTTATACCGGAGCGAAGTCGATTTCCTTCTTTTCTCAAGATCCTCCAAGTACTTTGGGCGCCTTTTCCAATGTCCCGATTGCTTACAAGAGTAGCAACTGCATCGTGAGCAGGACCCTTCTTGACTTGCTTGGCCTTAGAACCGCCGCGATCTCATCGGAGCTAACTTTCTTTGACCGCGCTTTTCTTTACATAGGGCTTGCCTTGCCTTTCTCGCATCATCATCACATGATGGCTGCTTTTCAATGCTTTCCTCGGCTGATTTTAGCATCCCATGCAACTCACCCAAGGTCTTGTCCATGTTGTTCATGTGATAGTTCGTAATGAATGGCTCAAAGCTCGAGGGAGCGATCAAGAATCACATCAAGAGCCAACTTGGCTAAGGGGAAACCAAGCTTTTCCGACTCTCAATGTAGCCAATCATCTTAATCACATGAGGGTCGACGGATTCCCTTCTCGAAGCTCGCACGCAAACAAGGACTTTGAAGTGTTGAACCTCTCACCCTTGCTTGGTTCTCAAACATACCACGCAACCCCACAATGATATTGTAGGCATCTGTGTTCTCATATTGCTTCAAGCTCAGAGGACATTGTGGCAAGCATGAGACACCACATCAAGGTAATCATTCGCTTGCTTCTCATAAGCTTTCCGCATGCCCACGCAGAGCATTATCGTGCAAGTCATCGTGATAAGGAGACTCAAGGACATGCTCCTTGCGCCTTGCTTGAGAACAATTCTCGTGTTGCGATACCAATCCAAAAAGTTCGCTCCATTGAGTTTTTCTTTCTCAAGAATAGATCGCAAATTAAAAGAACTGGATGCGCATTAGTTGACATGATCTACAACAAAGAATATGCAAAGTTTAGCACTATGTTCATGTTTGATCTTCCATTAAACAATTTAACAAAAGATACTCCCACTATATATTTTGTAATCGCCTTCCTCTAACGACATATAGTGGTCAAGATCCATGTTCATCTAAGTTCTAGTGAGCTTTGGCATCATCGCTAGAAACCTAGTGACGAGGTAAGCAACACTTGCTAATCACATCTTATGTGACTCTTGTTTGTTGGGTGGCATCCAATGCCCCGGCCCCAACACCATGCCCCAAGGCCCAAATCTAATTTGATAGCCTTGTCAAGTAAACCAATACTATGCATGTGGATGTCCGACATCCACCCTATTAGATCAAGATAGTTGATGGTACCGCTTAATGCACCTACCAAACAATGATCATGATTCTTATAGGCGCAAAGAATTGGAAGGACATCAAAACAAATTCTTAATTTTTTCTTGAGAGAAGCTATTCTATCATGAAAACTAACCCTTAGTTGGTATGGCATGAAAGAATAGTATGACAAGAAATAAACATCACATGCATATAATCACATTATACCGTGAATGGTATGGCATTTTGTATCGTAGTGGTTGCCATCGCCATGGTTCCACGGTGATACTCTTCGCCACACTTCTTGTCCTCTTTGTCATCATGCTTGAAGCCTCCATAGCAAAGAACTAAACTATTACAACTAATAGGTAGCAAATGAATTACATGGGAGCTCAAGCATCACAAGTCGACACGCAGTCGTTATACAATTAAAGAACACCTCAACCCTACTGTGATTAATACGACACACAGCCGCCAAAACACACATGCATCACATATGCAACTATGCCATACCATTCACATCATTCCCCAAAACAAGTTAAGCGTGAGAACATATTCTACCGCCGACATGAATGTGTTTCTATAACAATCTATGCGTGTACGCAACGGCGGTCCATCTATGAAATCGCTATGAAAATCTCATCGGGTCGATCAAATCAACCCAAATCCGAGCCATTCAAAATGTCTCAATTTTCATTAGATCAATCACATCAATGAAATCGCTATGAAAATCTCATCGGGTCGATCAAATCAACCCAAACCGAGCCATTCAAAATGTCTCAATTTTCATTAGATCAATCACATCAATCATCGCGATCGGTATGCTTGAGGAGACCGCAACACAAGACCTCGATCCGTTGTCTCAATCCATCGACAGCGCAGCTAGCCCCGATGGTGTTACCAAATGTAGGGGCAAGTCGCAGACATCAAAGAAGGAGCACGAACTAATCTTTTGGCCACATGATGCTATCAACTCATACATATTCCAACCCCTTATGACCGATTGATCTAGTCCGTAATAGATCCAATCTATTACAACCGATATCAACATATGCACCGATCCGATCGCAAACTAAGCAAGATGGCTCGATACCACTAATGGATCGCGAGTAGGCTACGATAGCGTAAAACAAAATTTTTCTACCGCGCACACAAGAACATCATGCTTAAGGAAGGATCATAGATCGTTACCACTAGACGCCAGCAACAATGAAGAAGAGTTGGAGAAGCCGATCCAACCACGCCGTCGAAGTAGTAGTGGAAGTAGTCGATCGTCCCGAACCGATCGCCTCTCCACGCGATCAACCACACCACGAGCGATCCAATCAGAGGTTGTTGATGCCGATCAACGCCAAGAACGAGCGCCGCCCACCGTATCCACACGTCCGGTTGGAACGCCGATCGCGAGTGTACCAAAGACTCATGAGCGGCTAGGGTTTGGCTCGAGGTGGCGGCCACGGATTAGCTCGGGATTATCGTGTGCCCTCACCCCCTCGCCCATATATATAGATCTCTCACTTGGGCCTCGTGGACCGAGGCCCAATAGGAGTCTATCCGATCTCTATCCGATTGAGCCCATATCCGAATCACATTCAATTAGTGTTCCAACCTGCTAAGTGTGCGACCAGAGGTTCACGATACTTGGTCGCGACCCGTAAACACCTTTCCGTCACCGTGTTAATAGCGGCCTCTAGTAAGACATATTAACCCCAAAGTATACGTGAAGATCATATCTACCAACCTGTAATGTTCTCATGTACTAACCCTTTGCCTCACGATATAGATTAAGCTCAAGGCGAGACCTCGTGTCATCCTCTTAATAGCTCAATCACTCTCGATTCCGTGATGGATTATAAACTCGTGATTGACCTCAATCACCTTGGCATGGCCATGCACTTCATAATCCATTACATCGAGGGGCCCAGATATCTCTCCCATAAGGAGGGGCAAATTCTATCTTGATCATTCACATCCCACTACATGTTTCATGGCAAACCCAAAGACTACTTTTATGACTACCCGCCACGGAGTAGTGTTTAGTAGTCCCAAAGTAAGCTACTACGCATGCCGGGAACCATGATGATCTCAAGTCTAAGGATTCCACATAAACACTACTTGAGACCAACCGATGACACATGGAATCTCAGTGTCTCATGGCGGTCTATCCAACATATGTTCACTAACACATGTCCATATTATTGATTTGGTATCTCCATACCATGATCCATGAGACATGATCATCAATCAATACATATGTCGATCTTTGAATCATATTTGTTCCTCATATGAAATATAATCGTGGATCATTTAGAAATAGCAACATTTTGGCATTAAGAGTCTCATGAATAAGTCACATACTCATTGATCAATAATGATAATGTCTATTTCAAGGAACAAAGCAATGTATCATAAACATAGTATGTGATATATTCAACATCTCCATGTTGCCTCTAGGGCATATCACCAACAACGCCACAATGGTGGTCAGACGTCATTCACCGACTTCCGATACTCTGGCAAGAAGGTCGTAAATGCCCTAACACTTTCAACCACAACCAAAATTCCCGAGATCGCCGCAACGTGGTCGAGACCACCCGATTGAGTTCAACGTGGTCGATAACCTTCCCACCACCACCAACATGGTCGATAGCACTCTGAAGAGTTTCGACCACCACCAAACGTGGTCGCATTTAACCAGTGACAAGTCGCATACCACTTCATTTCACTGCATTAAGACTTTGCAATAAAAGCCCAAAACAAACTCAATTTTCCTTCAAACAACAACAAATACTCATCACAAAGATGGGATCATTTCCACATGATCTCTCAATCTCCCCCTTGATGAGTATATTGACAAACACCGTAAAATATGAAGTTGAGTTTGTAGTTTACATGGTCCAAGGAAAGAAATGAAATTATGACCATGTCGATGTATGAATACTTAGAGCAACACATAAAGAGCAAATTGATCTCCAAAGCTCTAGCAAGTTCCCGTGTCGAGAAATTTTCTTTTTCTCCAATCTATTCTCCCCTTTGGCAATAAACACATCAAGTATGCAAGAGAGAATAAGTCAAATGATGGATGGAATGGTCGATTTGATTATTCAAAGTATGCAGAGCCATGAGAATTATCCAAATGACCAAATGTATTACACTGAAGCCAAAACATACAAGTATGCTACAAAGATCATGACTATGTATGTAAAGAGAAGCTAAGCTAACAGATGGTATAATCTGATTTTTTTTAATTTGAAGTGCTTAGCAAGTCAAGTCAAACAAGATTTTAGTCTAGCTAATGATATCCACAAATGATGCAAGCCATGTCAATGAGCTAAATGGAATCGAGAAGCTAGTGTTGAGCCAACTAGAGTGCTATTTATTCAAGAATGATACATTTGTTTAAGTACACTTCAAATTTTAGCAATTGAGCATAAATGACATTTTTCTTTAGAGATCTCATGATTGTTTTCAATCATATTTTGTCATGTGCTAGACCTCAAGCCTTATGCGATCATTCCAAGCGAGAAGCTTAAGGAAATGATCTTGGTCATCCAAATCTCCCGAGTTCATGCCTTGTGCAATGGCAAGCCGTCTCATGAGAAGGAATTGGTGAGACTGCTTTTTCATGTAAGAGATCTCCTTTTTTTGATAGATTGTACTAACTTATGTGTCATCAAGAAACTATATAGCTCAATCTATTGCTCAACTAAGATTCAAGACTCAACTCAGCCTATTTGACATGGCGAGAATCATAAAAGGATAACACAAGGCTGACTAGTCTCAAATATGAACAAGACATGAATTAGGTCAAATTTGGCATTTTAATTAACCTATCATGGCAAAGACTTGACTACACATATAAAGTCATGATCGATTAGCAATGGAGCACAAATCATGGCAATGTAAAGCATTGAAAGCATGTCATAACCGGATAATAATCAAGGCTCGATGTGGTTATATTACAATGCATGCAATGCGTAAGATCCAGCCCTCAACATGTGATGCGCCTTTTAGTTCAAGTTGAGTTTAAGTCAAAATTAAAATCTAGAAGTTCCCAAATGAACTCCCCTCGAACCAAAGCAATAAAAATCAAGAGTCGGCAAATAAATCGAAAACAGCAAATCCCCTAAAGCATAGATAAGATATAGAGGATACTATGGCTCGATCGACTCTCATCTACCCTATATGTCTCCGTGACAACAAATGCCGAGAAAACGCACACTAGAGAGCAAACACGAACCTCGCTCACCCGAGGGTGGCCCAACCTCGCTAGAACCTAAAAGAAGTGAGTGAGCTCAACCTAGTGAGATAAGAAACAATATCCCGAAAGCACAAGATAAGAGTAAGAAGTCTAAGCAACTCAAAGAAGAGACACACTCTAACCTATGCTAGAAGGACTAAACCCAATGCACCAAGCAAATGTGATGCAACAAGAAGGATACGTACACAATTAATATGATAAAGCAAGAAAGCCCAAAGCTCCCTCACAATAGTCCGTAAGGACAAACCACCCCAAGCTCTCCTCGCAGAAATAAAACCTCGTATATCCAAAGGCTTGGTGAAGATATCGCCCAACCGGTGGTCACTCTCACAAACCGAGCACGATGTCACCCTTCTACATGGTCTCAAGAAAATGATATTCGATATCGATGTGCTTGGTCCGAGAGTGCTGCATCGGTTCTTAGCAATGTTAATCGCAGACGTTATCGCAAAAGAGCGAACACGATCGATAGCAACCCAAAGTCCCGCAGAGTCGAGACCATCCAGCACTTGGCTACAAAGAATCGGTCGCAAAGAACGCATTTCGCCTCTCGGTGGACGTGCAACACCGGATCGCCTCAAGACCAAGAAACGAGAGAAGTGCCAATGAACCGGCAGTGCTCGAGTGCTCTTCCTATCTATCCTACACCGCAAAGTCTCGCATCCGAAAAGGCTCTAAGGGATAGACAGATGAGGAAGAGTACCGATACCATAGTCAATGGTAGCTCAAGGTACGAAGATGCGCTCACCGCTCAAGGTGAGATACGCGAGGAGAAGCTCGAACCGCACAAAGACACATGTAAAAGTGTATGTCCGGTCTCGAGGCAAGGAGGTACAAGAGAGAGCCAATCATACTCAACTTTTTGGTCAATCGCTCGCTGCCCTCATCTCGGGTCAAGTGTGGCCGAGAAGCTATCGAGTCGACACCGCTTTCCATCACTCATGACGAAGCGTTTTAGGAGATCTCGTGTACTTGCCTTGATGCAAGAAGGTACCTCCCGAGTCTGCTTTGATTTGGAAGCCAAGGAAGAAAGTCAACTCACCCATCATGCTCATCTCAAACTCGGTGCTCATGACATCCGAGAACTGTGAAACTAGAGCATGAGAAGAGCCACCAAAGATAATGTCATCGACATAAATTTGGGCAAGGTAGGTCATTGCTAAGCCTGCGAATGAACAAGGTCTTGTCAACTTTACCCATCTCAAAATCATGTCTCAATAGATAGGACTTAAGCCTCTCATACCAAGCTCTAGGGCTTGCTTAAGTCCATACAATGCTTTGGAAAGCTTGAAGACATGACTAGGGTATTTGGGGTTCTCGAAACCCGAGGTCGTCTCGACATAGACTTCTTCCTCAATGAAGCCATTGAGAAAGGCACTCTTGACGCCCATCTCGTAAAGCTTGAAACCTTTAGAAGCCGCAGGCAAGCGCAATTCTAATGGCCTCAAGACGAGCTATGTGGGCAAAGGTCTCCTCAAATCCGCACCTCAACCCGGGAGTACCCCTGCAACCAGCCTAGCCTTGTTTCAATGACTACCCCATCCTCACTTTGCTTGTTCTTGAACACCCATTTGGTTCCAATGATATTGTGATCTCGAGGGGCTCAACAAGCGCCCGCACCTTGTTTCTTTCAAAACTCTCCACCTCATGCATAGCATTGACCCAAGACTCATCGATAAAGCATGACAAACGCCCTTGGGCTCAAAAGAAGCTACGGCGGCAGTGGAGATGTAAAAGCGACACGCCGACTTGGAACGTGTGACTCGCCAAATAGATCTCCAATCATCCGCCGTAGGATGAGATTTTTGGATATGTCTTGGAGGTCCCGGATGAGATGAAGAAGTGGCCTCACCTCATTACCGACGGGTAGGAACAGAGCCACTAGCTCCGTAATAGCGTAAGGTAGGGTCGATCGCCTCGAGGCAAGGGAAGAAGGCACCTCAAGGGGTGGAGAAGGACCGATCGTAGACAACCCTCATCTCCATCATCCTCATCATCCACAAAGATGGTCTCGACCGCTCTAGTGAACTCGAGATATCGGGCCTAGTCCCTGACCGCCTCATCGAAAGTTACCTCACGTGTTTCTATCATTTTGCTAGACTCGCAGCCTGCACCCTATAGGCCCGCCAAGAAGTCGAGTAGCCCGTAAAAGTCCATCACAAGAACGTGACTCGAACTTATCTAGGTTCCCTGACTTCAAAATAAAACACTTGCAACCAAACACACGAAAATGAGAAACACCGGCTTTACCGTATCTCAACTCATAAGAAGTGCGTGCAAGTGTGCCCAAGAAAACTCGATTGAAACATGGCACGCGTGGCTATAGCCTCACCCAAAACTTCCGCTGTAGAGTACTCATCAAGCATCGCCCCGCCATCTCGACTAAGGTACGGTTCTTCCTCTCCACAACGCCATTCTCATTGGGGACGATGGAGAAGAGAACCGTGCTCTACACTGCCTCACCACGTAAACTCTCAAAGTAGGAATTTTGAACTCCGTACATTGTCATCGCGGATCGCTCGTAAGGCACCGAAGCTCAACAGAAAGCCTACCGAAAAGACCTCGAAAATATGTAAACGCCTCATCCTTCGAGGCTAAGAAAACACCCAAGAGTACCTCGAATAGTCATCGACCACAACAAGAACGTACCACTTCCCTCCCGCCGACCGCACTCGAGCCGGTCCAACCGTATCCATATGGAGCAATCGTCCTGCATCGGCCATAGTAATCGTGACCGAGGATGAGAAGCGGCAACCATCTTGCCGCGCCGCAAGATGGAGCGCAAACAAGATCTTTGACCATCTTGAGTTTCAGCACTACCTAATGAGATCGTGGTCGCTAACTCGGGTCAAATGGTCAAATCCAATATGACCAAGTCTCCTATGCCGAAGGAAAGGTCATGGACTCGTAAGCAAGCAAACAACGGAGAGGATCACCAAAAGACTCAAAAAATCAGCACGAAGATCCTCCCAAAACGAGAAATCCCAAAAACCGTATCACCCAAAAATCAAGAATTTTGCAATTGTTTTTCTTAAAGCTCACCGAAATTGTCATCGTGAAGTCGAGCGATCGAGAGCAAATTGTACCGCAGCTTGCTAACTAAAGCAACATCTTTCAAAATAAATGAATCATTAATGCGACAAGACTTTGGCGATGACGCCCAGATGAAGCATCTCCAAAGGTGATAGTCTCATCACCGAGCACGGCAAGGAAGAAAACTAACGGAATCTCCTATCATGTGTCGTGAACACCCGAGTCTACAAGCCAAACCTTTCCTTCCCCGCCCGCCGAACCCGAGTCAACAAGAGAGCAAAGTCTCAAGATCGATAAATCAAGATAGATTTTGGAACCCAATACCGAGTCACACGCCGAGCGTAAGAAGTAGTCACACACGACCGACCTCTAACTACCCTACACCTCCGTCGCTCAAAGAAGCGTAAGGTCTATGAACAGACCAAGTCGCTGGCCGGTCCGACCGCACGGACGAGCGAGTCTGGCACCCAAGAACAGTCGATCACGCCATGGTAGGCATCTCGATGGGGAAAACGAGATCACCCTCGTGACGGCGGAAGTCACGACCGAGGAAGCACGAGGACTAAAAATGAAAACTCCTAAAAACCAAGTCCCTGTCGCCCAAAGCTACCAACAAGAGCAAACCTAGACCTCGTGTTGGTCTTAGGTGCACTCAAGGTCCGGGCTGACCTCGAATACGCCTAAGAGACTCAAGACGGCCTCTTCGCGCGATCTTGGCGCTTGAAGCATTGGTCAATCAAATGCCCATCCTTCCGATGTAGGTGCAATGATACTCCGAGGGGTCAAGTAGCATGAGATGGCTCGCCTTCCGAGAGACCAAGTCAGCAGTGAAATCACCCATCGCCGAAATCCTTGGACAAAGCCCGCGATCTAAATTGAACTTTCTTGTTTTTGGCTTGACTCGATCACACCCAAGGCTATGGGTCCGAGCACGGCAGGTGGATGCTTCCTTCTATCCTCTCGAAAATCATATCCTAGACCTTGATTGAATTTGCAAATCTTCGATTGGTCTAGAATAAGATTAAGATTCTTCTTACCCCCTACAAATCTCTCGAGAGTGTTCATAAGGTACTGACACTCCCGAAACAGAGAGGCACAAGAAGTGCAGGGAAGAGAAGAGACAGCAGGAGGTAAGGGAGTAGAAGAAGAACCAACAAGCAGAGGAAAGATTTGCTTGTGCACGCACAACCGACTCAGTGAAGGACAGCCCCATCATAGCCAATTGGTTCACGCCGCTAGGCGCCTCTATAAAACCCTCATGCTTCTTCCCAAAGACACAATGCAAGCGATGGTTGCTTTTCTATAAGATCCTTAGTTAGCTTCACACATTTTTCATCTAATGCAACCAATTCAGATTTTAGTTTGTTACAACAATTGCATGGTGAGCTAACAGGGTCCTTAGAAGCAAACTTGCCCTCTATCATTAAAGTCCTTATCCTCACATGAGGTGGGAGCAATAGTCTCATCAAGAGGCAGGGTAACACCATCCTACTCAATTCTAAATCGCCAGCGCACTCAACATTCTCCACCTTAATTGCATCAAGCTCAGAGGATGACTATCATGTGAGGTCCTTAGCTTCTCCATATCACCGATCAAAGCACAACATGTATCACAACGCCACGGAGGGAGCAGATATAAGTGAAGTAAGCTCCCGTGACAAACGATCTACTTCTTCTCCAACTCGCTACATCTAGCTCTAGATCTAGCATGAAAACCTCCTAGCTTAAGAAAAGTCGCATTCGCTGGTCATAAGAGGGACATACCGTCGAGTTCGGAATAGAGATCGCCGTCACGATCTCGCCTCGAGGGCCATGAAGCACATGCCGAGAAGTCGCCGCCTTGGGTTCTTGATCACCCGTCCCCGCCGTCGCTTCCCATCCCTCCACCTCGCCGAGGTCGAGGTCGCCAAGGCGGCGAGGACGCGTGGAAGAGCTTCTTGGCCTTCCTAAAGTTGCGAACGCTTTTTCCTTGCGCCGGAGTTGGGGCCTTCTTGTTGCGTTCTTGTCTGAGTAGTCGTTTCACCGGAACCGCCAGAGTCGACTTTGCCCTTCCCAAGCTTGGGACAGCTTTGCTCGGATGTGGTTAGCCACCACACTCGAAACAAATCACGGGTCCTCTTTCCTTCCGTCCTCCTCCCTTTGTAAGCATGGGAGAATCTCCGCGAGGAGGGCTAGTCGCTCATCCGCAAGTCGCCTATCTCGATCATCGGTTATGTCACGAGAGCAGCAAGGAGAATCCGCAAGATGGCTCAAGAACCGTATGCGCAGTGGGATCGCTGACTAAAGCCATCGATCGAGACTTCGACCGACGAGAGACTATGTCAATCTCGTGAGTCTTGAGGCGCGAGTAAAGCGCATCAAGAGTCAAGGTCGAGAGGTCCGTGGTGTCCTTGATGGTAGTCACCTTCATCTCCCAAACCCAAGATCGAAAGTGTAAAGCATCTGTCGAGCGTTATCCGAGTCTGAGTATGTGAGACCGACCGCCGGAGATTGCTCAAAATCTTGTGAAAGCGTGAAAAGCACTCGTCAAGGGACTCTCCAAAGAAGCATCTCGAATTTGTCAGATTCGCTGAACCGATCCTGCCGAACCGCCTTGATCCGGGAGGTGCCTCATGGTATGCATCGAGGGTCACCCAGATGTCGTGAGCGGACGACTGTGAGAGATGCGATCAAATTCGCTCGCTCAATCCTCGTATGATGATGTTCCTTGCCTTTGCATTTGCCTCAACATCGCCATATTCCCTATTGATGTTCTCATCGGCAGAACAACAAATTGTATTTTCACCTTCCGCCAAATAGCATACCCCGAGCCCGGATATATGTTTCATTCGCTCTTCCGTAAGGGGTAATCCAGCCATCGAAAATAGGCGGCTTGGTGGAATACTTGTCTGCTGCCATGGCTCTTGAGACCGTTAAGATCTATGAAGAAGAGCTAACCGCTCGATACCAATTGAAGGACCGAATGGCAACAGAGGGGGTGAATGGTGCCTAAAATTCTTCCCCTTAGACAAATGAAATCACACCAAAGACAAAGTCGTAAAACAGATAAATGTAAATCGACCGATCGCATCGTGGTCGAAAATCAAAGCGTAATAAGACAATAGTCGGCAATGAAAACATGGATCAAGCCGTGGTCAAGCAAAGCTTAGATGGTCGAAACCCGATTTTGTGACACCGCAATGAAAGCCAATGAGTGGTCGATCGATCGTTCGGCCGAGAATGAGAAGACACCAAGCAATAAAACCAATCGACAACAGAGAAGATAGTCGCCCGACAAAGATGAACAAGAATACTATAGTCGATCGAAAACAGAGCAGCCCAAAGACGATCGCCGTGACAAGAACTCGAGAACTTTGCCACCGAGAATCAAAACGAATGAAACTTGAAACCTAGCAAGAACAAGATATTTAAAAGTGAATTTACCAAGAAAATCAAAAGTCTTTGCTAAGGAGGGAGAGAGTGCCTCACGAACTCAAGACAAAGTAACCGTGGCTGCATCGAAAACACAGAATTTCTCTGCCTTGATTTTTGCTCTGAATGAATTGACCAAGTGGTCTTAGAGTATGAATCCCAGCTCAGAGCAAAAGGATACAAGCCAACTCTCAAAGAAAACACATAAAATGAAGGAAATCGAGAGGGCAATGCAACAAGTAAATCATCTCAAGAACACAAACATGGAATGATACACGAGATGAATCCAATCTTTTCTATTTCACATGGAGGTTTCTACACCACTCCATCTGAGGTACACGAGCATCCATGCTCTACCCAGACAACTCACACAAGATAGAGAGGAACACCTGAGCACTGTGGGACAACCTCACCCCGCCTCCCGAGACCTAACCTCTATTTATAGTCTCATACGCTAACGGGTCTCAACAGACCACCTGCAGAGAGTCCAAGGCTTTGTGTGCCTCCAAGCTTTGCCCATTACCCAAAGGCAACGGCTCCACCGCTTTGCCCAATAGCACCACCAACTCAAGAGCTTCAGAGGACACAGCCTTCCTTGCGTGCTTTGGCATTTCTTCAAATGCCCTTCAGCAGCCTCCCAAGCTTCCTCCTCATGCCTTGTCGCTTTCGTTACACCACTGGCAAGACCACGCCCTCTTCGGCTTCCACGCTGCTCGACCTCAACATCTCCTATGTCTAGTCCCGACCTCTAAGCCTCACCAAGACATGTCTCCCAAGACCGCAACCATCACGCATAACAAAACCATCACATAGCACCGATCCATACTCAGACAACACGAGCTCAAGTCTCTTTCCACGAAATTAGACTTTACTAAACCTTGTCAAAATAGTGAACAAACCAGTCCACAAGGTCCATGACTTCACAAGGAACCCAACCGACCAAACCTCACCGTAATCGGACACCATATGAGCCCACACGACCGGTTTGAATGAACCCGCACGACCATGATCAATCGCCGACAACGTGGTCGAACACTCGACCGCACAACGTGATCGAAGACCATAGCCACGACTACCGACCACGCTCGCACTCGCGGCTCGATCGCCAACGGGTCGCACTCGCTAGCGATACAATGTGGTCGAGACCCAAGTCACGATCGCCGACCACGCTCAAACCCGCGCTAACGTGGTCGATGCACCGACACACAACGTGGTCGAAGACCCTAGCGCCAACGTGGTCGACCGCCCGACCGCCCAACGTGGTCGAGGCTCCGATCCCACAACGTGGTCGTAAACCCTAGCGCCGAGTGCCGACCACGGTCAAATCTTCCGAGGGCTCCGCAACGGGTCGATAAGCTTCCGATCACCGTACGCCGCCGACCGCAACCCGACACCACCAACGTGGTCGCACGCCACCCCAGACTTCCGATCACGCTCACCGCCGGACGCCACAGCATGGTCGACGTCCGTCCACCGACTTCCGATACTCGGCAAGAAGGTCGAAATGCCCTAACACTTTCAACCACAACCAAAATTCCCGAGACGCCGCAACGTGGTCGAGACCACCCGATTGAGTTCAACGTGGTCGATAACCTTCCGACCACCACCAACATGGTCGACAAAGACTCTGAAGAGTTTCACCACCACCAAACGTGGTCGCATTTAACTGTGGACAAGTCGCATACCACTTCATTTCGACTGCACTAAGACTTTGCAATAAAAGCCCAAAACAAACTCAATTTTCCTTCAAACAACAACAAATACTCATCACAAAGATGGGATCATTTCCACATGATCTCTCGCTAAATTCGTGGCTTGATGGAGGACTCCTGAGAAACCTTTGTTCACGTGTTGCGTGTCAGTACACGAGGTTGTCTCACCGTGCTTGAACTGTTGAAATTAAAGGCAAGCAACAGCTTGGACCGACAAAGTTTCACTACACTGGGTCTTTTAGCGACATGCTTCCTGAGGGAAATGAGTTGCCTAAAACCACGATAAAGCCAAGAAGGTCCTTTGTCCATTGGGAATTGAAGTTGAAAGAATACATGCATGTCCGAACGATCGTATCCTCGCACTGTAAAGAGTATGAAAACATGCATGTATGTCCGGTGCAACGCATCCCGATACAAACGTAACAATCAATCGATGACGCCGAGGGAACAGAGGTGAAGAAAGGACCTCCGGTAAGGTGGCATGGTATTTTCCTATAATTCCCCGCTTGAAAAGGTTTTTGCAAATCCAAAGGAGGCAAATTGTCGCTGGCACTCTGAGGAGCGCAAGAAAGATGGAATGCTAAGACACCTTGTCGATTCCGCCCAATGGAGAAACATCGATAGGAGTTTTGCGACTTCAAGCGTAACCAAGGAATATAAGGTTCGGATCGAGTACGATGGAATGAATCCTTTCGTAGCATGAGCAATGACATAGCACGTGGCCCTGTGACTCTCTCAAGATCTATAACCTTCCTCCTTGGTTGTGTATGAAGCGAAAGTATATTTTGTCGTCGATACTTATCCAAGGGCCAAAGCAACTGGAATGATATTGATGTGTACCTAGCACCATTGGTGGAAGATCTAAAAGTACTATGGAACTAAGGGGTACAGTATGGGATGCGCATAAACGAGAGAACTTCACTTTGCGCCTTTATTGTTCTCGCACCATAAATGATTATCCCGCCTTGCTAACCTATCGGGCCAAAGTACAAAGGTGCCAAAGCTTATACTCACCGCTTAGATGGTACCGAGAGTGTGTGGCTGAAACACTCACGCAAAACCGCTTACATGCGCCACCGCTTCCTTCCTGAGGGCTCACCCATACCGCAAGATGAAGAAACAATTTGACTGGAGAGAAGGAAGACGGTTCAGCTCCAAGACATTTAAAGGGAAAAGAGGTTTATAATATGGTTAAGGATTTAGATGTTGTCCTGAAAGGGACGCAAATTGAGGGCTCGTGAGAAAACACCGGAAGAAGAGATCAATATTTTGGGACTTACCTTATTGGGAGTACCTAGATGTTCGACACTGCATCGACGTCATGCACGTAGAAAAAAATGTATGTGACAGCTTGATTGGTCTCTCATCGAACATTTGTGATAAACAAAGGACTCGCCAATGCACGCTTGACTTGGCTGAAATGGACATCGCCCGAGTTAGCACCGACATGCAATGACAATGGACGAACATACCTTCCCCTCGTGTTACATCCGTCTAAGGTGGAGAAAATGAATCGTGCAAGTTGCATGGTGTCAAAGTTCCGTCTCGTTACTCCGCAACGCCAAGAAACTTGTTTCGATGCAAGAATTGAAGTTAAATGGCATGAAGTCTCACGATTGTCACGCGTCGATGACACGATGCTCCCTATTGCAATTAGAAATATTTTACCGATTAGAGTCCGAGAGACAATTATGAGGCTATGTTATTTTTTAACACAATTGCTCGTAAGGTCATCGATCCCAAGGACTAGATGCTCGCAATACGATGTGGTGATGACTCTATGTCATCTTGAAATGTATTTCCTCCTTCGCTTTTCGATATCATGGTCCATCTCATTGTTCACCTTGTGTGGGAGATAAAATGTGGGCCTCAGATTCCACGTAGCATGTACCCATTTGAGAGGTTCATGGAATTCTCAAGTCCCACGATTTAATCGTTTCTACCGAGGGCAAGATCGTCAAGGTTATGCAAGCGAAGAGGTCATTGAGTTTTGTGTCGATTATATGGCTCGATTCAACCGATAGGTGTGCCTCAATCTCGCCATGAGGGAGGTCAAGGGTATCTAACTATCGAAGGAAATCAATCACCCGTGATATGGACGCAGATACTCAAGCCCATTTCACGCCTTGCAACACATGATCAAGTGGCGCTTATGTTGACCAAAGACAAGGATGTGCTTCAGCAATGTAATCCTGAGCGCCGATGTTTGGATCATGAGGCAACACAACACTTGGTTCAACCAATGGTTGAAGGACCAAATCGCTAGGAGCTCGCAGTGAGTTGTTGACATGGTTGGTAAAAGGACCAACATTTACAGCCAGACATGGCAAGGGTATGATATAAATGGGTATACATTCTATACACAGATCGTGATGTAAAGAGCACTAACTGTATCAGCGGTGTCCGTGATAGATGCTCAGCATCGGCGGGTTGAGAAGCTCGCACTATGGATTCATAGAAGAGATTTGGGAGCTCGACCACGTGCTTTTCAAGATTCCCTTATTTCGCCGCTAAGCATCTCGCCACGTGAAGGTTGACAAGTACGGTGTCACTACCGTGGACCTCCAACGTGTTTGCACAAAGACGAACCATTCGTATCGCCAATCAAGTTGTTCAAGTTTTCTATGTAATCAATTCTAAAATAAGAAATGACATGTAGTTTTGCATGGAAAAGGAGAATTGTCGGAGTAGAGAATGTAGTGGATGAGGAAGAATACAATCAATTTGACGAGTTACCTCCTTTTGAAATGGCATATGGGTCGATGATGAACAACGTGATTAAACTAGTTACGCACGCACCGATCATCATGAAGGGCTAATTTTAAAGGAACTAAGCAAGTGGATTGAGTCATACACCCAATTGTTCAAAATGTGTGATATTTAGGTGAATGTTGAAAATGACAATTCATGTATGTGATGTATATGTGAATTTGCATTTATGTATATAACAATGCATGTATGTGATGTATATGTGAATTGATGTTTATCTGAGAAAATGTGTATGAAAGCTGGTAGGTGATGTATATGAATGCTGGTTGGTAACTACAGCGGGTTATCATAGACGGTTCTCAATTAATAACCGCTCAGGATAATATATCACGCATGCTAACAATTCGTAACCGCCTCGTGATAATGGGTATACTTACCATTATAGTGTAAGATAAACCGAGCGGCGGGTTGGCAACCGCCGCCACCCTTCCCCCGCCTCCCTGGCTGCTCGAGCCCCGCCACGCAGCACCGAGGTTGAGCCTTTCTTTTTTTTTCGAGACCGACCGTGGGCCCCACCGCCGAACGATATTACAGACGGCTCACCACAACCGCTCGGATATATATCACGACGGTTATCAATTGAGAACCGCTCATTATTAATTGAGAACCGCACCCCTCAAGAGAAAAAATCACCCTGTGGTTGAGATAAACCGAGCGGCGGTTGGCTACCGCCGCCACCTTCCCCCGCCTCCCTCGCTGCTCGAGCCCCGCCACGCAGCCCGAGGTTGAGCCTTCTTTTTTTTTTTCGAGACCGACCGGGGCCCCACCGCCGAACGATATTACAGACGGCTTCACTAATAACCGCTCGTGATAATATATCACAGACGGTTATCAATTGAGAACCGCTCATATCAATTGAGAACCGCGCACCCCTCAAGAGAAAACATCACCCTGCTGTGGTTGAGATAAACCGAGCGGCGGGTTGGCTACCGCCGCCACTCCTTTCCCCCTCCCTGCTGCTCGAGCCCCGCCACGCAGCGCCGAGGTTGAGCCTTTCTTTATTTTTTCGAGACCGACCGCGGCCCCACTGCCGTAACGACATATCACGACGAGCCAATTAATAACCATCTGTGATATATATTATTACGCATTTGTTATTAGTTTATAATCATGGTGATATGCCCTAGAGGCAACATGGAGATGTTGAATATATCACATACTATGTTTATGATACATTGCTTTGTTCCTAAATAGACATTATCATTATTGATCAATGAGTATGTGACTTATTCATGAGACTCTTAATGCCAAAATGTTGCTATTTCTAAATGATCCCCGATTATATTTCATATGAGGAACAAATATGATTCAAAGATCAAGATATGTATTGATTGATGATCATGTCTCATGGATCATGGTATGGAGATACCAAATCAATAATATGGACATGTGTTAGTGAACATATGTTGATAGACCCGCCATGAGACACCGCAGAGATTCCATATGTCATCATTGTCTCAAGTAGTGTTTATGTGGAATCCTTAGACTTGAGATCATCATGGTTCCCAAAGATGCGTAGTAGCTACTTTGGGACTACTAAACACTACTCCGTGAATCGGGTAGTCATAAAAGTAGTCTTTGGTTTGCCATGAAACATGTAGTGGGATGAATGATCAAGATAGAATTTGCCCTCCTTATGGGAGAGATATCTCGGCCCCTCGATGTAATGGATTATGAAAGTGCATGGCCATGCCAAGGTGATTGAGGAGTCAATCACGAGTTTATAATCCATCACTAATCGAGAGAGTGATTGAGCTATTAAGAGGATGACACAGTCTCGCTTTGAGCTTAATCTATATCGTGAGGCAAAGGGATTAGTACATGAGAACATTACGTGTTCAAATTGATATGATCTTTACGTATACTTTGGGGTTAATATGTCTTACTAGAGGCCGCTATTAACACGGTGACCTAAAGGTGTTTCGGTCGCGACCAAGTATACGTGAACCTGCTGTGGTCGCACACTTAACGGGTTGGAACACTAATTCAATGTGATTCTGATATGGGCTCAATTCGATAGAGATCCTGATAGACTTTATTGGGCCCCGGCCCACGAGGCCCAAGTGAGGAGGTCTATATATGGAGGCGAGGGCCGAGGAACGATCCGATAATCCCGAGCAAACCCCGCCGCCACCTCCCGAGCCAAACCCTAGTCGTCGCGAGTGCCGGCACACTCGCGATCGGCTGCCCACCCCGGACGGTGGATACCGTGGAGGCGCCGCTGCTGCGCGTTGATCGGCATCAACAACCCATGATTGATCCGCTCGTGGTGTGGTTGATCGCGGAGGAGACGATCGGTCGGACGATCGACTACTTCCACTACTACCGACGCGCGTGGTTGATCGCTTCTCCAACTCTTCTTCACGCGCAAGGCCTAGTGGTAACGATCCATGATCCCTCCTACATGATGTTCTTGTGTGCACGGTAGAAAAGTTTTGTTTTCGCTATCGTAGCCTTCGCAATCCATTAATAACCGCCTGTGATACTCTCCTTATATAACCCCACGCGCACTTCCACTAGGGTTAGTCGCCCAGCGATCCCGACGAGCCCATCGCCCGCCGCCGCCGCCGCTGCCTCCGACCTCCGCCGCCGCTGAACCCCGCCGCCGCCGCCCTTCGCTGCCGCCGCCCTCCCTCCTCGCCCCCCTGCCGCCGCCTCCCGAGCCTCGCCGCCTCCCGAGCCTCGCCGCCCCGAGCCCGCCGCCCCCGAGCCCTAGCTCGCCGCCTCCCGAGCCGCCGCCGCCTCGTGCCCTCACCGCCCGCCTCGAGCCCTCGCCGCCTCCCCGAGCCCTCGCCGCCTCGTGAGTACGCATTTGCATATGATTGGGCATGTTGTTGAAGTTGTTGAGCTAAAATATGCTTGTATGTGCATATGAATGTTTTTGTATGCTATGAATGTTTTTGTATGCTATGAATGTTTTTGTATGCTATGAATGTTTTTGTATATTATGAATGTTTTTGTATGCTATGAATGTTTTTGTATGCTATTAATGTTTTTGTATGCTATGAATGTTTTTGTATGCTATGAATGTTTTTGTATGCTATGAATGTTTTTGTATGCTATGAATATTTTTGTATGCTATTAATGTTTTTTACATATACTTTTACTAATCCGCTAAATGAGGCTATTTGAGGATACAGCCCGCTATAGCCTTTGTAACCTTTGCGGAACCCATCCACTCAATGTGTTTGAGCATCATGTTGTATGTGCTTATCTTATGGTATGGCACTTTCATGTGCTTATCTAATAGACCCACAAATTGAGCAACATGTCATCCGCATTCTTCAACATCATCGCCGGAGGCGCCCGCCTTCCCCCGCCCCCCTGCTCGAGCCCCGCCACGCAGCACCGAGGTTGAGCCTTTTTATTTTTTCGAGACCGACCGTGGGCCCCACCGCCGAACGATATTACAGACGGTTTCATTAATAACCGCCTGTGATAATATATCACAGACGGTTATCAATTGAGAACCGTCTGTTATCAATTGAGAACCGCGCACCCCCCCTCAAGAGAAAAATCACCCTGCTGTGGTTGAGATAAACCGAGCGCGGGTTGGCTACCGCCGCCACTCCTTTCCCCGCCCCCGCTGCTCGAGCCCCGCCACGCAGCTCCGAGGTTGAGCTCTTTATTTTTTTCGAGACCGCCGCGGCCCCACTGTCGGTCGACATATCACGCACGATTCTCACCACAACCGCTCGATATATATTATTACGCACGGTTATTAGTTTATAACCGCTCGTGATACTCTCCTTATATAACCCCACGCGCACTTCACTAGGGTTAGTCGCCCAGCTGATCCCGATCGAGCCCATCGCCCCGCCGCCGCCGCCGCTCTCCGACCGCCGCCGCCGCTGAACCCCCCGCCGCCGCCCTTTGTTGCCGCCGCCCTCCTCCTCGCCCCGCTGCCGCCGCCCGAGCCCTCGCCGCCTCCCGAGCCTCGCCGCCTCCCGAGCCCGCCGCCTCCCGAGCCTCGCCGCCGCCTCCCCGAGCCGCCGCCGCCTCGCGCTCCTCGCCGCCGCCTCGAGCCCCGCCGCCTCCCGAGCCCTCGCCGCCCCGTGAGTACGCATTTGCATATGGTTGGGCATGTTGTTGAAGTTGTTGAGCTAAAATATGCTTGTATGTGCATATGAATGTTTTTGTATGCTATGAATGTTTTTGTATGCTATGAATGTTTTTGTATGCTATGAATGTTTTTGTATGCTATGAATGTTTTTGTATATTATGAATGTTTTTGTATGCTATGAATGTTTTTGTATGCTATGAATGTTTTTGTATGCTATTAATGTTTTTGTATACTATTTGCATACTATTTGTCGCTATGAATGTTTTTGTATGCTATTAATGTTTTTACATATACTTTTACTAATCCGCTAAATGAGGTTATTTGAGGCTACACCGCTATAGCCTTTTGTAACCTTTATGAACCCATCCGCTCAATGTGTTTGAGCATCATGTTGTATGTGCTTATCTTATGGTATGGCACTTTCATGTGCTTATCTAATAGACCCACAAATTGAGCAACATGTCATCCGCGATTCTTCAACATCATCGCCGAGGCGCCCGCCCAAAATCAAGACGCCAAGGAAGAGGGCTATCAAAGAAGCCTTAGGGCCGATTTACCATCACACAAGTCGATGATCTGGGTCCCTCTTCCTCCCAAAGCAAGAAGCGCATGGAGAAGAACGATCGAATAGTTGCATGACAACAAATTGAAATCACATTCGATTCGTGGAAGAGCGTGCTCGCGACTCTAAACGTGAGTCGGTGATGTAAATTTTGGCATCGCTCGAGATCCCGTAAGAACACCAAGACGCCGGCAACGACAAGCCTTGCTATGGGCATGCAAAGCATGGAAGAACTTCAAGAGCACGCTTGTCAAGGACTACGTGGA
>JAYGGG010000040.1:0-31138 GCA_036346245.1 Bonia amplexicaulis | reverse complement strand
TGAAGTTGAGTCCGTGTTCACAACTCCTCCCGCATCAATCCGAGTACAACCCTAGAATCCCATTCGGTTTTGGCTAGCTGCCACGTCCGAACCGCTTGAAGTTGCCATCCAAACCAACTCTAGGACAGAGTTAGTGTTCACGCTGGTTTCCTTGAACACCATACATACGAGCTTCACTTATCTCCATTGAATACTTGAGACTAGTCACCGATATTGCATTGTGGGCTGCTCCTGAATACCACTCCAGCCGATCAAAAAATGCAAAGTTTAGAGAGAGAGAGAGGTGAGCAAAAGTTCAGCCATGATGTTTGGCACTCCCGAATACGACGCTATACTTCATTGACTTACTGCATCAAGACGGATTCCATATGGCTTCCCTAGTAAGCAATGGCACACAAGAGCAAATTTTGATGTTTGGCACTCTGTTGGTTGCATGACTCTGTGGATTCCGAATGGCTTTTTCACTAAGCAAGTGTTTACAAGAAGTACATCATGTGTTTCGCTTTTGCTGCCTTAGTAGACTCGCACGGATTCCATATGGCTTCTATTAACGAATGGCACACAACAGTTCATTACTTGTCTGTCCTACAGTCCATAAACCGAAAACACAAAAACAAAATTTCCAAACCCTAGTTTCGCATCTTTTATTTTCGTGAGTTTTCTTAAGTCTTGATCCATTTGAAATTTTGTTTACGTGCTGATCTTTGTGTTCCTTCGCGTAACTTGATCTTGTGTCCCCACAAAACAAAAAAAGTAGATTCAATTTACCCTTGAAGTTGAGTCCGTGTCTACAACTCCTCCCAGATCAATCCGAGTACAACCCTAGAATCCCATTCGGTTTTGGCTAGCTGCCACGTCCGAATCCGTTTGGAAGTTGCCATCCGAAACCAACTCTAGGACAGGAGTTAGTGTTCACGCTGGTTTCCTTGAACACCATACATACGAGCTTCACTTATCTCCATTGAATACTTGAGACTAGTCACTGATATTGCATTGTGGGCTGCTCCTGAATACCACTCCAGCCGATCAAAAAAATGCAAAGTTTAGAGAGAGAGAGAGTGGTGAGCAAAAGTTCAGCCATGATGTTTGGCACTCCGAATACGACGCTTACACTTCATTGACTTACCAGACTCAAGACGGATTCCATATGGCTTCCCTAGTAAGCAATGGCACACAAGAGCAAAGATTTATGATGTTTGGCACTCTGTTGGGTTGCATGACTCTGTGGATTCCAATGGCTTTTTCACTAAGCAAGTGTTTACAAGAAGTACATCATGTGTTTCGCTTTTGCTCGTCTTAGTAGACTCGTACGGATTCCATATGGCTTCTCTATTAACGAATGGCACACAACAGGTTCATTACTTGCTGTCCTATAGTCCATAAACCGAAAACACAAAAAAAATTTTCCAAACCCTACTTTCGCATCTTTTATTTTCGTGAGTTTTCTTAAGTCTTGATCCATTTGAAATTTTGTTTACGTGTCGATCTTTGTGTTCCTTCACAGAACTTGATCTTGTGTCCCCACAAAACAAAAAAACAAAAAAAGTAGATTCAATTTACTCTTGAAGTTGAGTCCGTGTTCACAACTCCTCCCGCATCAATCCGAGTACAACCCTAGAATCCCATTCGGTTTTGGCTAGCTGTCCACGTCCGAACCGCTTGGAAGTTGCCATCCAAACCAACTCTAGGACAGGAGTTAGTGTTCACGCTGGTTTCCTTGAACAGCATACATACGAGCTTCACTTATCTCCATTGAATACTTGAGACTAGTCACTGATATTGCATTGTGGGCTGCTCCTGAATACCACTCCAGCCGATCAAAAAATGCAAAGTTTAGAGAGAGAGAGAGTGGTGAGCAAAAAGTTCAGTTGCGATGTTTGGCACTCCTGAATACGACGTTTGGCACTTCATTGACTTACTGCACAAGACGGATTCCATATGGCTTCCTAGTAAGCAATGGCACACAAGAGCAAGATTTCGATGTTTGGCACTCTGTTGGGTTGCATGACTCTGTGGATTCCGAATGGCTTTTTCACTAAGCAAGTGTTTACAAGAAGTACATCATGTGTTTCGCTTTTTTGCTATCTTAGTAGACTCGCACGATTCCATATGGCTTCTATTAACGAATGGCACACAACAGTTCATTACTTGTCGTCCTATAGTCCATAAACCGAAAACACAAAAACAAAATTTCCAAACCCTAGTTTCGCATCTTTTATTTTCGTGAGTTTTCTTAAGTCTTGATCCATTTGAAATTTTGTTTACGTGTCGTGATCTTTGTGTTCCTTCACAGAACTTGATCTTGTGTCCCCACAAAACAAAAAAAAAGTAGATTCAATTTACCCTTGAAGTTGAGTCCGTTTCACAACTCCTCCCGCATCAATCCGAGTACAACCCTAGAATCCCATTCGTTTTGGCTAGCTGTCCACGTCCGAACTGCTTGGAAGTTGCCATCCGAAACCAACTCTAGGACAGGAGTTAGTGTTCACGCTGGTTTCCTTGAACACCATACATACGAGCTTCACTTATCTCCATTGAATACTTGAGACTAGTCACTGATATTGCATTGTGGGCTGCTCCTGAATACCACTCCAGCCGATCAAAAAAATGCAAAGTTTAGAGAGAGAGAGTGGTGAGCAAAAAGTTCAGTTGCGATGTTTGGCACTCCTGAATACGACGTTTGGCACTTCATTGACTTACCAGACTCGCACGGATTCCATATGGCTTCCCTGGTAAGCAATGGCACACAAGAGCAGCATTTCCGATGTTTGGCACTCGGTTGGGTTGCATGACTCTGTGGATTCCGAATGGCTTTTTCACTAAGCAAGTGTTTACAAGAAGTACATCATGTGTTTCGCTTTTTGCTATCTTAGTAGACTCGCACGATTCCATATGGCTTCTCTATTTACGAATGACACACAACAGGTTCATTACTTGCTGTCCTACAGTCCATAAACCGAAAACACAAAAACAAAATTTCCAAACCCTAGTTTCGCATCTTTTATTTTCGTGAGTTTTCTTAAGTCTTGATCCATTTGAAATTTTGTTTACGTGCTGATCTTTGTGTTCCTTCACAGAACTTGATCTTGTGTCCCCACAAAACAAAAAAAAAAGTAGATTCAATTTACTCTTGAAGTTGAGTCCGTGTTCACAACTCCTCCCGTGATCAATCCGAGTACAACCCTAGAATCCCATTCGTTTTGGCTAGCTGTCCACGTCCGAACTGCTTGAAGTTGCCATCCAAACCAACTCTAGGACAGAGTTAGTGTTCACGCTGGTTTCCTTGAACACCATACATACGAGCTTCACTTATCTCCATTGAATACTTGAGACTAGTCACTGATATTGCATTGTGGGCTGCTCCTGAATACCACTCCAGCCGATCAAAAAAATGCAAAGTTTAGAGAGAGAGAGTGGTGAGCAAAAGTTCGCCATGATGTTTGGCACTCCCGAATACGACGTTTGGCACTTCATTGACTTACCGATCAAGACGGATTCCATATGGCTTCCCGGTAAGCAATGGCACACAAGAGCAAAGATTTCGATGTTAGGCACTCTGTTGGGTTGCATGACTCTGTGGATTCCGAATGGCTTTTTCACTAAGCAAGTGTTTACAAGAAGTACATCATGTGTTTCGCTCTTTGCTGTCTTAGTAGACTCGTACGGATTCCATATGGCTTCTCTATTAACGAATGGCACACAACAGGTTCATTACTTGCTGTCCTACAGTCCATAAACCGAAAACACAAAAACAAAATTTCCAAACCCTAGTTTCGCATCTTTTATTTTCGTGAGTTTTCTTAAGTCTTGATCCATTTGAAATTTTGTTTACGTGCTGATCTTTGTGTTCCTTCGCGTAACTTGATCTTGTGTCCCCACAAAACAAAAAAAAAGTAGATTCAATTTACTCTTGAAGTTGAGTCCGTGTTCACAACTCCTCCCGCATCAATCCGAGTACAACCCTAGAATCCCATTCGGTTTTGGCTAGCTGTCCACGTCCGAATCCGTTTGGAAGTTGCCATCCGAAACCAACTCTAGGACAGGAGTTAGTGTTCACGCTGGTTTCCTTGAACACCATACATACGAGCTTCACTTATCTCCATTGAATACTTGAGACTAGTCACTGATATTGCATTGTGGGCTGCTCCTGAATACCACTCCAGCCGATCAAAAAAATGCAAAGTTTAGAGAGAGAGAGAGTGGTGAGCAAAAAGTTCAGTTGCGATGTTTGGCACTCCTGAATACGACGTTTGGCACTTCATTGACTTACCGACCAAGACGGATTCCATATGGCTTCCCTAGTAAGCAATGGCACACAAGAGCAGATTTCGATGTTAGGCACTCTGTTGGGTTGCATGACTCTGTGGATTCCGAATGGCTTTTTCACTAAGCAAGTGTTTACAAGAAGTACATCATGTGTTTCGCTTTTGCTGTCTTAGTAGACTCGCACGGATTCCATATGGCTTCTATTAACGAATGGCACACAACAGGTTCATTACTTGCTGTCCTACAGTCCATAAACCGAAAACACAAAAGCAAAATTTCCAAACCCTAGTTTCGCATCTTTTATTTTCGTGAGTTTTCTTAAGTCTTGATCCATTTGAAATTTTGTTTACGTGTCGATCTTTGTGTTCCTTCACAGAACTTGATCTTGTGTCCCCACAAAACAAAAAAAAAGTAGATTCAATTTACCCTTGAAGTTGAGTCCGTGTCTACAACTCCTCCCAGATCAATCCGAGTACAACCCTAGAATCCCATTCGGTTTTGGCTAGCTGCCACGTCCGAATCCGTTTGGAAGTTGCCATCCGAAACCAACTCTAGGACAGGAGTTAGTGTTCACGCTGGTTTCCTTGAACACCATACATACGAGCTTCACTTATCTCCATTGAATACTTGAGACTAGTCACTGATATTGCATTGTGGGCTGCTCCTGAATACCACTCCAGCCGATCAAAAAATTTCAAAGTTTAGAGAGAGAGAGTGGTGAGCAAAAGTTCAGCCATGATGTTTGGCACTCCTGAATACGACGTTTGGCACTTCATTGACTTACCAGACTCGCACGGATTCCATATGGCTTCCCTGGTAAGCAATGGCACACAAGAGCAGCATTTCCGATGTTTGGCACTCGGTTGGGTTGCATGACTCGGGTGGATTCCGAATGGCTTTTTCACTAAGCAAGTGTTTACAAGAAGTACACTGCGGTGTTTCGCTCTTTGCTGTCTTAGTAGACTCGTACGGATTCCATATGGCTTCTCTATTAACGAATGGCACACAACAGGTTCATTACTTGCTGTCCTACAGTCCATAAACCGAAAACACAAAAAAAATTTCCAAACCCTAGTTTCGCATCTTTTATTTTCGTGAGTTTTCTTAAGTCTTGATCCATTTGAAATTTTGTTTACGTGCTGATCTTTGTGTTCCTTCGCGTAACTTGATCTTGTGTCCCCACAAAACAAAAAAAAAGTAGATTCAATTTACCCTTGAAGTTGAGTCCGTGTCTACAACTCCTCCCAGATCAATCCGAGTACAACCCTAGAATCCCATTCGGTTTTGGCTAGCTGCCACGTCCGAATCCGTTTGGAAGTTGCCATCCGAAACCAACTCTAGGACAGGAGTTAGTGTTCACGCTGGTTTCCTTGAACACCATACATACGAGCTTCACTTATCTCCTTTGAATACTTGAGACTAGTCACTGATATTGCATTGAGGGCTGCTCCAGAATACCACTCCAGCCGATAAAAAAATTTCAAAGTTTAGAGAGAGAGAGAGTGAGAGCAAAAGTTCAGCCATGATGTTTGGCACTCCCGAATACGACGCTTGGCACTTCATTGACTTACTGACTCAAGACGGATTCCATATGGCTTCCTAGTAAGCAATGGCACACAAGAGCAAGATTTATGATGTTAGGCACCTGTGGGTTGCATGACTCTGTGGATTCCGAATGGCTTTTTCACTAAGCAAGTGTTTACAAGAAGTGCATCATGTGTTTCGCTTTTGTCGCTCTTAGTAGACTCGCACGGATTCCATATGGCTTCTATTAACAAATGGCACACAACAGTTCATTACTTGTCTGTCCTATAGTCCATAAACCGAAACACACAAAAAAATTTCCAAACCCTAGTTTCGCATCTTTTATTTTCGTGAGTTTTCTTAAGTCTTGATCCATTAGAAATTTTGTTTACGTGTTGATCTTTGTGTTCCTTCACAGAACTTGATCTTGTGTCCCCACAAAACAAAAAAAAAGTAGATTCAATTTACTCTTGAAGTTGAGTCCGTGTTCACAACTCCTCCCGATCAATCCGAGTACAACCCTAGAATCCCATTCGTTTTGGCTAGCTAAGTTGCCATCCAAACCAACTCTAGGACAGAAGTCCCATTCTGGTTTCCTTGAACACCATACATACGAGCTTCACTTATCTCCATTGAATACTTGAGACTAGTCACCGATATTGCATTGTGGGCTGCTGCCATACCACTCCAATCAAAAAATGCAAAGTTTAGAGAGAGAGAGTGGTGAGCAAAAGTTCAGCAATGGCACACAAGAGCTTGGCACTTCATTGACTTACTGATCAAGACGGATTCCATATGGCTTAGGCAATGGCACACAAGAGCAGATTTCATGACCATGACTGGATTCCGAATGGCTTTTTCACTAAGCAAGTGTTTACAAGAAGTGCATCATGTGTTTCGCTTTTGCTATCTTAGTAGACTCGCACGGATTCCATATGGCTTCTATTAACGAATGGCACACAACAGTTCATTACTTGTCGTCCTATAGTCCATAAACCGAAACACAAAAAAAAATTTCCAAACCCTAGTTTCGATCTTTATTTTCGTGAGTTTTCTTAAGTCTTGATCCATTAGAAATTTTGTTTACGTGTCGATCTTTGTGTTCCTTCACAGAACTTGATCTTGTGTCCCCACAAAACAAAAAAAAAGTAGATTCAATTTACTCTTGAAGTTGAGTCCGCTTTCACAACTCCTCCCGCATCAATCCGAGTACAACCCTAGAATCCCATTCGGTTTTGGCTAGCTGTCCACTTCCGAACTGCTTGGAAGTTACCATCCGAAACCAACTCTAGGACAGGAGTTAGTGTTCACGTTGGTTTCCTTGAACACCATACATACGAGCTTCACTTATCTCCTTTGAATACTTGAGTCTAGTCACTGATATTGCATTCAGGGCTGCTCCTAAATACCACTCCAGCCGATCAAAAATAATTTCAAAGTTTAGAGAGAGAGAGTGGTGAGCAAAAGTTCAGTTGCGATGCTTGGCACTCCTGAATACGACGCTTAACTTCATTGACTTACCGCACTCAAGACGGATTCCATATGGCTTCCTAGTAAGCAATGGCACACAAGAGCAGATTTATGTGTTAGGCACCTCTTGGGGTTGCATGACTCTGTGGATTCCGAATGGCTTTTTCACTAAGCAAGTGTTTACAAGAAGTGCATCATGGTGTTTCGCTTTTTGCTGTCTTAGTAGACTCGCACGGAATGCATATGGCTTCTATTAACAAATGGCACACAACAGTTCATTACTTGTCTGTCCTATAGTCCATAAACCGAAAACACAAAAAATTCCAAACCCTAGTTTCGCATCTTTATTTTCGTGAGTTTTCTTAAGTCTTGATCCATTAGAAATTTTGTTTACGTGTTGATCTTTGTGTTCCTTCACAGAACTTGATCTTGTGTCCCCACAAAACAAAAAAAAAAAGTAGATTCAATTTACTCTTGAAGTTGAGTCCGTGTTCACAACTCCTCCCGCATCAATCCGAGTACAACCCTAGAATCAATCCACATTTGGAAGTTGCCATCCAAACCAACTCTAGGACAGGAGTTAGTGTTCACGGCTAGAACACCATACATACGACTTATCTCCATTGAATACTTGAGCTAGTCACCGATATTGTTGCCATCCAAACCAACTCAAAAATAGAGAGAGAGTGGTAGCAAAAGTGGCACACAAGAGAAGACTTATTTCCATATGGCTTCCTAGTAAGCAATGGCACACAAGAGCAGATTTACGATGTTAGGCACTCGTTGGGTTGCATGACTCTGTGGATTCCGAATGGCTTTTTCACTAAGCAAGTGTTTACAAGAAGTGCATCATGGTGTTTCGCTTTTGCTATCTTAGTAGACTCGCACGGATTCCATATGGCTTCTATTAACGAATGGCACACAACAAAGTTCATTACTTGTCCTATAGTCCATAAACCGAAAACACAAAAAAAATTTCCAAACCCTAGTTTCGCATCTTTTATTTTCGTGAGTTTTCTTAAGTCTTGATCCATTAGAAATTTTGTTTACGTGCCGATCTTTGTGTTCCTTCACAGAATTTGATCTTGTGTCCCCACAAAACAAAAAAAAGTAGATTCAATTTACTCTTGAAGTTGAGTCCGCTTTCACAACTCCTCCCGCATCAATCCGTACAACCCTAGAATCCCATTCGGTTTTGGCTAGCTGTCCACTTCCGAACTGCTTGAAGTTGCCATCCAAACCAACTCTAGGACACGAGTTAGTGTTCACGTTGGTTTCCTTGAACACCATACATACGAGCTTCACTTATCTCCTTTGAATACTTGAGTCTAGTCACTGATATTGCATTGAGGGCTGCTCCTGAATACCACTCCAGCCGATCAAAAATAATTTCAAAGTTTAGAGAGAGAGAGAGTGGTGAGCAAAAGTTCAGTTGCGATGCTTGGCACTCCTGAATACGACGTTTGGCACTTCATTGACTTACCGACACAAGACGGATTCCATATGGCTTCCTAGTAAGCAATGGCACACAAGAGCAGATTTATGATGTTAGTCACTCTGTTGGGTTGCATGACTCTGTGGATTCCGAATGGCTTTTTCACTAAGCAAGTGTTTACAAGAAGTGCATCATGTGTTTCGCTTTTTGCTCGTCTTAGTAGACTCGCACGGAATGCATATGGCTTCTATTAACAAATGGCACACAACAGTTCATTACTTGTCGTCCTATAGTCCATAAACCGAAAACACAAAAAAATTCCAAACCCTAGTTTCGCATCTTTTATTTTCGTGAGTTTTCTTAAGTCTTGATCCATTAGAAATTTTGTTTACGTGCCGATCTTTGTGTTCCTTCACAGAACTTGATCTTGTGTCCCCACAAAACAAAAAAAAAGTAGATTCAATTTACTCTTGAAGTTGAGTCCGTGTTCACAACTCCTCCCGCATCAATCCGAGTACAACCCTACAATCCCATTCGGTTTTGGCTAGTCGTCCACTTCCTAATCCGCTTGAAGTTGCCATCCCAAACCAACTCTAGGACAAGAGTTAGCAATGGCACACAAGAGAAGCATTTATGATGTTAGGCACTCGGTTGGGTTGCATGACTCTGTGGATTCCGAATGGCTTTTTCACTAAGCAAGTGTTTACAAGAAGTGCATCATGCAGTTTCGCTTTTGCTATCTTAGTAGACTCGCACGGATTCCATATGGCTTCTACTTGCTGTCCTATAGTCCATAAACCTAAAACACAAAAAAAAAAATTTCCAAACCCTAGTTTCGCATCTTTATTTTCGTGAGTTTTCTTAAGTCTTGATCCATTAGAAATTTTGTTTACGTGTCGATCTTTGTGTTCCTTCACAGAATTTGATCTTGTGTCCTCACAAAACAAAAAAAAAAGTAGATTCAATTTACTCTTGAAGTTGAGTCCGCTTTCACAACTCCTCCCGATCAATCCGTACAACCCTAGAATCCCATTCGGTTTTGGCTAGCTGTCCACTTCCGAACCGCTTGAAGTTGCCATCCGAAACCAACTCTAGGACACGAGTTAGTGTTCACGTTGGTTTCCTTGAACACCATACATACGAGCTTCACTTATCTCCTTTGAATACTTGAGTCTAGTCACTGATATTGCATTCAGGGCTGCTCCTGAATACCACTCCAGCCGATCAAAAATAATTTCAAAGTTTAGAGAGAGAGAGAGAGTGGTGAGCAAAAGTTCAGTTGCGATGCTTGGCACTCCTGAATACGACGTTTGGCACTTCATTGACTTACCGACACAAGACGGATTCCATATGGCTTCCTAGTAAGCAATGGCACACAAGAGCAGATTTATGATGTTAGTCACTCCTATTGGGTTGCATGACTCTGTGGATTCCGAATGGCTTTTTCACTAAGCAAGTGTTTACAAGAAGTGCATCATGTGTTTCGCTTTTTGCTGTCTTAGTAGACTCGCACGGAATGCATATGGCTTCTATTAACAAATGGCACACAACAGTTCATTACTTGTCTGTCCTATAGTCCATAAACCGAAAACACAAAAAATTCCAAACCCTAGTTTCGCATCTTTATTTTCGTGAGTTTTCTTAAGTCTTGATCCATTAGAAATTTTGTTTACGTGTCGATCTTGGTGTTCCTTCACAGAACTTGATCTTGTGTCCCCACAAAACAAAAAAAAAGTAGATTCAATTTACTCTTGAAGTTGAGTCCGTGTTCACAACTCCTCCCGCATCAATCCGAGTACAACCCTACAATCCCATTCGGTTTTGGCTAGCCGTCCACTTCCTAATCCGCTTGGAAGTTGCCATCCAAACCAACTCTAGGACAGAGTTAGCAATGGCACACAAGAGAAGCATTATGCCATGTTAGGCACTTGTTGGGTTGCATGACTCAAAAAATGTGGATTCCGAATGGCTTTTTCACTAAGCAAGTGTTTACAAGAAGTGCATCATGTGTTTCGCTTTTTTCACTAAGCTATCTTAGTAGACTCGCACGGATTCCATATGGCTTCTCTACTTGCTGTCCTATAGTCCATAAACCTAAAACACAAAAAAATTTCCAAACCCTAGTTTCGCATCTTTATTTTCGTGAGTTTTCTTAAGTCTTGATCCATTAGAAATTTTGTTTACGTGTCGATCTTTGTGTTCCTTCACAGAATTTGATCTTGTGTCCCCACAAAACAAAAAAAGTAGATTCAATTTACTCTTGAAGTTGAGTCCGCTTTCACAACTCCTCCCGCATCAATCCGTACAACCCTAGAATCCCATTCGGTTTTGGCTAGCTGTCCACTTCCGAACTGCTTGAAGTTGCCATCCAAACCAACTCTAGGACACGAGTTAGTGTTCACGCTGGTTTCCTTGAACACCATACATACGAGCTTCACTTATCTCCTTTGAATACTTGAGTCTAGTCACCGATATTGCATTCTGTGGCTGCTCCCGAATACCACCCCACCGATCAAAATAATTTCAAAGTTTAGAGAGAGAGAGAGGTGAGCAAAAGTTCGCCATGATGCTTGGCACTCCCGAATACGACGCTTGGCACTTCATTGACTTACCGCACACGACGGATTCCATATGGCTTCCTAGTAAGCAATGGCACACAAGAGCAAGATTTATGATGTTAGTCACCTGTTGGGTTGCATGACCTGTGGATTCCGAATGGCTTTTTGACTAAGCAAGTGTTTACAAGAAGTGCATCATGTGTTTCGCTTTTGCTGTCTTAGTAGACTCGCATTTTAATGCATATGGCTTCTATTAACAAATGGCACACAACAGTTCATTACTTGTCTGTCCTATAGTCCATAAACCGAAAACACAAAAAATTCCAAACCCTAGTTTCGCATCTTTATTTTCGTGAGTTTTCTTAAGTCTTGATCCATTAGAAATTTTGTTTACGTGTCGATCTTTGTGTTCCTTCACAGAACTTGATCTTGTGTCCCCACAAAACAAAAAAAAAGTAGATTCAATTTACTCTTGAAGTTGAGTCCGTGTTCACAACTCCTCCCGCATCAATCCGAGTACAACCCTACAATCCCATTCGGTTTTGGCTAGCCGTCCACTTCCTAATCCGCTTGGAAGTTGCCATCCAAACCAACTCTAGGACAGTTTAGAGTTAGCAATGGCACACAAGAGAAGCATTTATGATGTTAGGCACTCGGTTGGGTTGCATGACTCTGTGGATTCCAATGGCTTTTTCACTAAGCAAGTGTTTACAAGAAGTGCACTGCGGTGTTTCGCTCTTTGCTATCTTAGTTGACTCGTACGGATTCCATATGGCTTCTCTACTTGCTGTCCTATAGTCCATAAACCTAAAACACAAAAAAAAATTTCCAAACCCTAGTTTCGCATCTTTTATTTTCGTGAGTTTTCTTATGTCTTGATCCAATAGAAATTTTGTTTACGTGCCGATCTTTGTGTTCCTTCACAGAATTTGATCTTGTGTCCCCACAAAACAAAAAAGTAGATTCAATTTACTCTTGAAGTTGAGTCCGCTTTCACAACTCCTCCCGCATCAATCCGTACAACCCTAGAATCCCATTCGGTTTTGGCTAGCTGTCCACTTCCGAACTGCTTGAAGTTGCCATCCAAACCAACTCTAGGACACGAGTTAGTGTTCACGTTGGTTTCCTTGAACACCATACATACGAGCTTCACTTATCTCCTTTGAATACTTGAGTCTAGTCACTGATATTGCATTCAGGGCTGCTCCTGAATACCACTCCAGCCGATCAAAAATAATTTCAAAGTTTAGAGAGAGAGAGAGAGAGTGGTGAGCAAAAGTTCAGTTGCGATGCTTGGCACTCCTGAATACGACGTTTGGCACTTCATTGACTTACTGCACACAAGACGGATTCCATATGGCTTCCTAGTAAGCAATGGCACACAAGAGCAAGATTTATGATGTTAGTCACCTGTTGGGTTGCATGACTCTGTGGATTCCGAATGGCTTTTTGACTAAGCAAGTGTTTACAAGAAGTGCATCATGGTGTTTCGCTTTTTTGCTGTCTTAGTAGACTCGCACGAATGCATATGGCTTCTATTAACAAATGGCACACAACAGTTCATTACTTGTCTGTCCTATAGTCCATAAACCGAAAACACAAAGAAAAAATTCCAAACCCTAGTTTCGCATCTTTTATTTTCGTGAGTTTTCTTAAGTCTTGATCCATTAGAAATTTTGTTTACGTGCCGATCTTTGTGTTCCTTCACAGAACTTGATCTTGTGTCCCCACAAAACAAAAAAAGTAGATTCAATTTACTCTTGAAGTTGAGTCCGTGTTCACAACTCCTCCCGCATCAATCCGAGTACAACCCTACAATCCCATTCGGTTTTGGCTAGCCGTCCACTTCCTAATCTTGGAAGCTTGGAAGTTGCCATCCAAACCAACTCTAGGACAGAGTTAGCAATGGCACACAAGAGAAGCATTTAGAGATGTGATGTTAGGCACTCGGTTGGGTTGCATGACTGTGGATTCCAATGGCTTTTTCACTAAGCAAGTGTTTACAAGAAGTGCATCATGCGTGTTTCGCTTTTTTGCTATCTTAGTAGACTCGCATTTGCACGGATTCCATATGGCTTTCTACTTGCTGTCCTATAGTCCATAAACCTAAAACACAAAAAAATTTCCAAACCCTAGTTTCGCATCTTTAT
The DNA here is from genome assembly GCA_036346245.1 of Bonia amplexicaulis. NCBI lineage: Eukaryota > Viridiplantae > Streptophyta > Magnoliopsida > Poales > Poaceae > Bonia > Bonia amplexicaulis. The sequence goes on along the minus strand of JAYGGG010000040.1, from coordinate 17,735 downwards.
TTTCGTGAGTTTTCTTATGTCTTGATCCATTAGAAATTTTGTTTACGTGTCGATCTTTGTGTTCCTTCACAGAACTTGATCTTGTGTCCTCACAAAACAAAAAAAAAAAGTAGATTCAATTTACTCTTGAAGTTGAGTCCGCTTTCACAACTCCTCCCGCATCAATCCGTACAACCCTAGAATCCCATTCGGTTTTGGCTAGCTGTCCACTTCCGAATCCGTTTGGAAGTTGCCATCCGAAACCAACTCTAGGACACGAGTTAGTGTTCACGTTGGTTTCCTTGAACACCATACATACGAGCTTCACTTATCTCCTTTGAATACTTGAGTCTAGTCACTGATATTGCATTCAGGGCTGCTCCTGAATACCACTCCAGCCGATCAAAAATAATTTCAAAGTTTAGAGAGAGAGAGAGGTGAGCAAAAGTTCAGTTGCGATGCTTGGCACTCCTGAATACGACGTTTGGCACTTCATTGACTTACCAGACACGCACGGATTCCATATGGCTTCCTAGTAAGCAATGGCACACAAGAGCAAAGATTTATGATGTTAGTCACCTGTTGGGTTGCATGACCTGTGGATTCCAATGGCTTTTTGACTAAGCAAGTGTTTACAAGAAGTGCATCATGTGTTTCGCTTTTTGCTGTCTTAGTAGACTCGTACGGAATGCATATGGCTTCTCTATTAACAAATGGCACACAACAGGTTCATTACTTGCTGTCCTATAGTCCATAAACCGAAAACACAAAAAATTCCAAACCCTAGTTTCGCATCTTTATTTCCGTGAGTTTTCTTAAGTCTTGATCCATTAGAAATTTTGTTTACGTGTCGCTCTTGGTGTTCCTTCACAGAACTTGATCTTGTGTCCCCACAAAACAAAAAAAGTAGATTCAATTTACTCTTGAAGTTGAGTCCGTGTTCACAACTCCTCCCGCATCAATCCGAGTACAACCCTACAATCCCATTCGGTTTTGGCTAGCCGTCCACTTCCTAATCCGCTTGAAGTTGCCATCCAAACCAACTCTAGGACAGAGAGAGGGTGAGTTAGCAATGGCACACAAGAGAAGCATTTTATGATGTTAGGCACTCTGTTGGGTTGCATGACTCTGTGGATTCCGAATGGCTTTTTCACTAAGCAAGTGTTTACAAGAAGTGCATCATGTGTTTCGCTTTTTGCTATCTTAGTAGACTCGCACGGATTCCATATGGCTTCTACTTGCTGTCCTATAGTCCATAAACCTAAAACACAAAAAAATTTCCAAACCCTAGTTTCGCATCTTTATTTTCGTGAGTTTTCTTAAGTCTTGATCCATTAGAAATTTTGTTTACGTGTCGATCTTTGTGTTCCTTCACAGAATTTGATCTTGTGTCCTCACAAAACAAAAAAGTAGATTCAATTTACTCTTGAAGTTGAGTCCGCTTTCACAACTCCTCCCGATCAATCCGTACAACCCTAGAATCCCATTCGGTTTTGGCTAGCTGTCCACTTCCGAACTGCTTGAAGTTGCCATCCAAACCAACTCTAGGACACGAGTTAGTGTTCACGCTGGTTTCCTTGAACACCATACATACGAGCTTCACTTATCTCCTTTGAATACTTGAGTCTAGTCACTGATATTGCATTCAGGGCTGCTCCTGAATACCACTCCAGCCGATCAAAAATAATTTCAAAGTTTAGAGAGAGAGAGAGAGTGGTGAGCAAAAGTTCAGTTGCGATGCTTGGCACTCCTGAATACGACGTTTGGCACTTCATTGACTTACCAGACACGCACGGATTCCATATGGCTTCCCTAGTAAGCAATGGCACACAAGAGCAGATTTATGATGTTAGTCACCGGTTGGGTTGCATGACTCTGTGGATTCCGAATGGCTTTTTGACTAAGCAAGTGTTTACAAGAAGTGCATCATGGTGTTTCGCTTTGCTGTCTTAGTAGACTCGCATTTTAATGCATATGGCTTCTATTAACAAATGGCACACAACAGGTTCATTACTTGCTGTCCTATAGTCCATAAACCGAAAACACAAAAAAAATTCCAAACCCTAGTTTCGCATCTTTTATTTCCGTGAGTTTTCTTAAGTCTTGATCCATTAGAAATTTTGTTTACGTGCTGCTCTTGGTGTTCCTTCACAGAACTTGATCTTGTGTCCCCACAAAACAAAAAAAAAGTAGATTCAATTTACTCTTGAAGTTGAGTCCGTGTTCACAACTCCTCCCGCATCAATCCGAGTACAACCCTACAATCCCATTCGGTTTTGGCTAGCCGTCCACTTCCTAACCGCTTGGAAGTTGCCATCCAAACCAACTCTAGGACAGAGTTAGTTAGCAATGGCACACAAGAGAAGCATTTGTTTAGATGTTAGGCACTCGTTGGGTTGCATGACTGTGGATTCCGAATGGCTTTTTCACTAAGCAAGTGTTTACAAGAAGTGCATCATGTGTTTCGCTCTTTGCTATCTTAGTTGACTCGTACGGATTCCATATGGCTTCTCTACTTGCTGTCCTATAGTCCATAAACCTAAAACACAAAAAAAAATTTCCAAACCCTAGTTTCGCATCTTTTATTTTCGTGAGTTTTCTTAAGTCTTGATCCATTAGAAATTTTGTTTACGTGTCGATCTTTGTGTTCCTTCACAGAACTTGATCTTGTGTCCCCACAAAACAAAAAAAGTAGATTCAATTTACTCTTGAAGTTGAGTCCGCTTTCACAACTCCTCCCGCATCAATCCGTACAACCCTAGAATCCCATTCGGTTTTGGCTAGCTGTCCACTTCCGAACTGCTTGAAGTTGCCATCCAAACCAACTCTAGGACACGAGTTAGTGTTCACGTTGGTTTCCTTGAACACCATACATACGAGCTTCACTTATCTCCTTTGAATACTTGAGTCTAGTCACTGATATTGCATTCTGTGGCTGCCCCCGAATACCACCCACCGATCAAAAATAATTTCAAAGTTTAGAGAGAGAGAGAGTGAGCAAAAGTTCAGCCATGATGCTTGGCACTCCCGATACGACGCTTGGCACTTCATTGACTTACTGCACACGCACGGATTCCATATGGCTTCCTAGTAAGCAATGGCACACAAGAGCAGATTTTGATGTTAGTCACCTGTTGGGTTGCATGACTCTGTGGATTCCAATGGCTTTTTGACTAAGCAAGTGTTTACAAGAAGTGCATCATGTGTTTCGCTTTTTGCTGCCTTAGTAGACTCATTTTAATGCATATGGCTTCTATTAACAAATGGCACACAACAGTTCATTACTTGTCTGTCCTATAGTCCATAAACCGAAAACACAAAAAATTCCAAACCCTAGTTTCGCATCTTTTATTTCCGTGAGTTTTCTTAAGTCTTGATCCATTAGAAATTTTGTTTACGTGTCGATCTTTGTGTTCCTTCACAGAACTTGATCTTGTGTCCCCACAAAACAAAAAAGTAGATTCAATTTACTCTTGAAGTTGAGTCCGTGTTCACAACTCCTCCCGCATCAATCCGAGTACAACCCTACAATCCCATTCGGTTTTGGCTAGCCGTCCACTTCCTAATCCGCTTGAAGTTGCCATCCAAACCAACTCTAGGACAGAGTTAGCAATGGCACACAAGAGCAGCATTTGAGATGTTAGGCACTCGTTGGGTTGCATGACTCTGTGGATTCCGAATGGCTTTTTCACTAAGCAAGTGTTTACAAGAAGTGCATCATGTGTTTCGCTTTTGCTATCTTAGTAGACTGCACGGATTCCATATGGCTTTCTACTTGCTGTCCTATAGTCCATAAACCTAAAACACAAAAAAATTTCCAAACCCTAGTTTCGCATCTTTTATTTTCGTGAGTTTTCTTAAGTCTTGATCCATTAGAAATTTTGTTTACGTGTCGATCTTTGTGTTCCTTCACAGAACTTGATCTTGTGTCCCCACAAAACAAAAAAGTAGATTCAATTTACTCTTGAAGTTGAGTCCGCTTCACAACTCCTCCCGCATCAATCCGTACAACCCTAGAATCCCATTCGGTTTTGGCTAGCTGTCCACTTCCGAACTGCTTGAAGTTGCCATCCAAACCAACTCTAGGACACGAGTTAGTGTTCACGCTGGTTTCCTTGAACACCATACATACGAGCTTCACTTATCTCCTTTGAATACTTGAGTCTAGTCACCGATATTGCATTCTGTGGCTGCTCCTAATACCACCCACCGATCAAAAATAATTTCAAAGTTTAGAGAGAGAGAGAGGTGAGCAAAGTTCAGCCATGATGCTTGGCACTCGAATACGACGCTTGGCACTTCATTGACTTACCGCACACGACGGATTCCATATGGCTTCCTAGTAAGCAATGGCACACAAGAGCAGATTTATGATGTTAGTCACCGGTTGGGTTGCATGACCTGTGGATTCCGAATGGCTTTTTGACTAAGCAAGTGTTTACAAGAAGTGCATCATGTGTTTCGCTTTTTGCTGCCTTAGTAGACTCGCATTTAATGCATATGGCTTCTATTAACAAATGGCACACAACAGTTCATTACTTGTCGTCCTATAGTCCATAAACCGAAAACACAAAAAATTCCAAACCCTAGTTTCGCATCTTTATTTCCGTGAGTTTTCTTAAGTCTTGATCCATTAGAAATTTTGTTTACGTGTCGATCTTGGTGTTCCTTCACAGAACTTGATCTTGTGTCCCCACAAAACAAAAAAAAAGTAGATTCAATTTACTCTTGAAGTTGAGTCCGTGTTCACAACTCCTCCCGCATCAATCCGAGTACAACCCTACAATCCCATTCGGTTTTGGCTAGCCGTCCACTTCCTAATCTGCTTGGAAGTTGCCATCCAAACCAACTCTAGGACAGCAGTTAGCAATGGCACACAAGAGAAGCATTTGAGATGTTAGGCACTGTTGGGTTGCATGACTCTGTGGATTCCGAATGGCTTTTTCACTAAGCAAGTGTTTACAAGAAGTGCATCATGTGTTTCGCTTTTTGCTATCTTAGTAGACTCGCACGGATTCCATATGGCTTCTACTTGCTGTCCTATAGTCCATAAACCTAAAACACAAAAAAATTTCCAAACCCTAGTTTCGCATCTTTATTTTCGTGAGTTTTCTTAAGTCTTGATCCATTAGAAATTTTGTTTACGTGTCGATCTTTGTGTTCCTTCACAGAATTTGATCTTGTGTCCCCACAAAACAAAAAAAAGTAGATTCAATTTACTCTTGAAGTTGAGTCCGCTTTCACAACTCCTCCCGCATCAATCCGTACAACCCTAGAATCCCATTCGGTTTTGGCTAGCTGTCCACTTCCGAACTGCTTGAAGTTGCCATCCAAACCAACTCTAGGACACGAGTTAGTGTTCACGCTGGTTTCCTTGAACACCATACATACGAGCTTCACTTATCTCCTTTGAATACTTGAGTCTAGTCACCGATATTGCATTCTGTGGCTGCCCCAATACCACCCACCGATCAAAAATAATTTCAAAGTTTAGAGAGAGAGAGAGTGGTGAGCAAAGTTCAGCCATGATGCTTGGCACTCCTGAATACGACGCTTGGCACTTCATTGACTTACTGCACACGCACGGATTCCATATGGCTTCCTAGTAAGCAATGGCACACAAGAGCAGATTTATGATGTTAGTCACCGGTTGGGTTGCATGACTCTGTGGATTCCGAATGGCTTTTTGACTAAGCAAGTGTTTACAAGAAGTGCATCATGTGTTTCGCTTTTGCTGTCTTAGTAGACTCGCACGAATGCATATGGCTTCTATTAACAAATGGCACACAACAGTTCATTACTTGTCTGTCCTATAGTCCATAAACCGAAAACACAAAAAATTCCAAACCCTAGTTTCGCATCTTTATTTTCGTGAGTTTTCTTAAGTCTTGATCCATTAGAAATTTTGTTTACGTGTCGATCTTGGTGTTCCTTCACAGAACTTGATCTTGTGTCCCCACAAAACAAAAAAAAAGTAGATTCAATTTACTCTGAAGTTGAGTCCGTGTTCACAACTCCTCCCGCATCAATCCGAGTACAACCCTACAATCCCATTCGGTTTTGGCTAGCCGTCCACTTCCTAATCCGCTTGAAGTTGCCATCCAAACCAACTCTAGGACAGCAGTTAGCAATGGCACACAAGAGCAAGCATTTATGATGTTAGGCACTCGTTGGGTTGCATGACTCGTGGATTCCGAATGGCTTTTTCACTAAGCAAGTGTTTACAAGAAGTGCATCATGGTGTTTCGCTTTTGCTATCTTAGTTGACTCGTACGGATTCCATATGGCTTCTCTACTTGCTGTCCTATAGTCCATAAACCTAAAACACAAAAAAAAATTTCCAAACCCTAGTTTCGCATCTTTATTTTCGTGAGTTTTCTTAAGTCTTGATCCAATAGAAATTTTGTTTACGTGTCGATCTTTGTGTTCCTTCACAGAACTTGATCTTGTGTCCCCACAAAACAAAAAAGTAGATTCAATTTACTCTTGAAGTTGAGTCCGCTTTCACAACTCCTCCCGCATCAATCCGTACAACCCTAGAATCCCATTCGGTTTTGGCTAGCTGTCCACTTCCGAACTGCTTGAAGTTGCCATCCGAAACCAACTCTAGGACAGGAGTTAGTGTTCACGTTGGTTTCCTTGAACACCATACATACGAGCTTCACTTATCTCCTTTGAATACTTGAGTCTAGTCACTGATATTGCATTCAGGGCTGCTCCTGAATACCACTCCAGCCGATCAAAAATAATTTCAAAGTTTAGAGAGAGAGAGAGTGGTGAGCAAAAGTTCAGTTGCGATGCTTGGCACTCCTGAATACGACGTTTGGCACTTCATTGACTTACCAGACTCGCACGGATTCCATATGGCTTCCCTAGTAAGCAATGGCACACAAGAGCAGCATTTGCGATGTTAGTCACTCGGTTGGGTTGCATGACTTGGGTGGATTCCGAATGGCTTTTTCACTAAGCAAGTGTTTACAAGAAGTGCATCATGTGTTTCGCTTTTTGTCGCCTTAGTAGACTCGCATTTTAATGCATATGGCTTCTATTAACAAATGGCACACAACAGTTCATTACTTGTCGTCCTATAGTCCATAAACCGAAAACACAAAAAATTCCAAACCCTAGTTTCGCATCTTTATTTTCGTGAGTTTTCTTAAGTCTTGATCCATTAGAAATTTTGTTTACGTGTCGATCTATGTGTTCCTTCACAGAACTTGATCTTGTGTCCCCACAAAACAAAAAAAAGTAGATTCAATTTACTCTTGAAGTTGAGTCCGTGTTCACAACTCCTCCCGCATCAATCCGAGTACAACCCTACAATCCCATTCGGTTTTGGCTAGCCGTCCACTTCCTAATCCGCTTGAAGTTGCCATCCAAACCAACTCTAGGACAGCAGTTAGCAATGGCACACAAGAGCAAGCATTTGAGATGTTAGGCACTCGTTGGGTTGCATGACTCTGTGGATTCCGAATGGCTTTTTCACTAAGCAAGTGTTTACAAGAAGTGCATCATGTGTTTCGCTTTTTGCTATCTTAGTAGACTCGCACGGATTCCATATGGCTTCTACTTGCTGTCCTATAGTCCATAAACCTAAAACACAAAAAAATTTCCAAACCCTAGTTTCGCATCTTTATTTTCGTGAGTTTTCTTAAGTCTTGATCCATTAGAAATTTTGTTTACGTGTCGATCTTTGTGTTCCTTCACAGAATTTGATCTTGTGTCCCCACAAAACAAAAAAAGTAGATTCAATTTACTCTTGAAGTTGAGTCCGCTTTCACAACTCCTCCCGATCAATCCGTACAACCCTAGAATCCCATTCGGTTTTGGCTAGCTGTCCACTTCCGAACTGCTTGAAGTTGCCATCCAAACCAACTCTAGGACACGAGTTAGTGTTCACGTTGGTTTCCTTGAACACCATACATACGAGCTTCACTTATCTCCTTTGAATACTTGAGTCTAGTCACCGATATTGCATTCTGTGGCTGGCTGCCCCGAATACCACTCCACCGATCAAAAATAATTTCAAAGTTTAGAGAGAGAGAGAGGTGAGCAAAGTTCAGCCATGATGCTTGGCACTCCCGAATACGACGCTTGGCACTTCATTGACTTACCGCACACTCAACGGATTCCATATGGCTTCCTAGTAAGCAATGGCACACAAGAGCAAAGATTTATGATGTTAGTCACCGGTTGGGTTGCATGACTCTGTGGATTCCGAATGGCTTTTTGACTAAGCAAGTGTTTACAAGAAGTGCATCATGGTGTTTCGCTTTTTGCTGTCTTAGTAGACTCGCACGAATGCATATGGCTTCTATTAACAAATGGCACACAACAGGTTCATTACTTGTCTGTCCTATAGTCCATAAACCGAAAACACAAAAAATTCCAAACCCTAGTTTCGCATCTTTATTTTCGTGAGTTTTCTTAAGTCTTGATCCATTAGAAATTTTGTTTACGTGTCGATCTTGGTGTTCCTTCACAGAACTTGATCTTGTGTCCCCACAAAACAAAAAAAAGTAGATTCAATTTACTCTTGAAGTTGAGTCCGTGTTCACAACTCCTCCCGCATCAATCCGAGTACAACCCTACAATCCCATTCGGTTTTGGCTAGCCGTCCACTTCCTAACCGCTTGAAGTTGCCATCCAAACCAACTCTAGGACAGAGTTAGCAATGGCACACAAGAGAAGCATTTATGATGTTAGGCACTCGGTTGGGTTGCATGACTCTGTGGATTCCGAATGGCTTTTTCACTAAGCAAGTGTTTACAAGAAGTGCATCATGTGTTTCGCTTTTTGCTATCTTAGTAGACTCAGCACGGATTCCATATGGCTTCTACTTGCTGTCCTATAGTCCATAAACCTAAAACACAAAAAAATTTCCAAACCCTAGTTTCGCATCTTTATTTTCGTGAGTTTTCTTAAGTCTTGATCCATTAGAAATTTTGTTTACGTGTCGATCTTTGTGTTCCTTCACAGAACTTGATCTTGTGTCCCCACAAAACAAAAAAAGTAGATTCAATTTACTCTTGAAGTTGAGTCCGCTTTCACAACTCCTCCCGCATCAATCCGTACAACCCTAGAATCCCATTCGGTTTTGGCTAGCTGTCCACTTCCGAACTGCTTGAAGTTGCCATCCAAACCAACTCTAGGACACGAGTTAGTGTTCACGCTGGTTTCCTTGAACACCATACATACGAGCTTCACTTATCTCCTTTGAATACTTGAGTCTAGTCACCGATATTGCATTCTGTGGCTGCTCCCGAATACCACTCCACCGATCAAAATAATTTCAAAGTTTAGAGAGAGAGAGAGGTGAGCAAAGTTCAGCCATGATGCTTGGCACTCCCGAATACGACGCTTGGCACTTCATTGACTTACCGCACTCGCACGGATTCCATATGGCTTCCTAGTAAGCAATGGCACACAAGAGCAGATTTATGATGTTAGTCACCCTGTTGGGTTGCATGACTCTGTGGATTCCGAATGGCTTTTTCACTAAGCAAGTGTTTACAAGAAGTGCATCATGGTGTTCGCTTTTTGTGTCTTAGTAGACTCGCACGGAATGCATATGGCTTCTATTAACAAATGGCACACAACAGTTCATTACTTGTCGTCCTATAGTCCATAAACCGAAAACACAAAAAATTCCAAACCCTAGTTTCGCATCTTTATTTTCGTGAGTTTTCTTAAGTCTTGATCCATTAGAAATTTTGTTTACGTGTCGATCTTTGTGTTCCTTCACAGAACTTGATCTTGTGTCCCCACAAAACAAAAAAAAAGTAGATTCAATTTACTCTTGAAGTTGAGTCCGTGTTCACAACTCCTCCCGCATCAATCCGAGTACAACCCTACAATCCCATTCGGTTTTGGCTAGCCGTCCACTTCCTAATCTGCTTGAAGTTGCCATCCAAACCAACTCTAGGACAGAGTTAGCAATGGCACACAAGAGCAAGCATTTATGATGTTAGGCACTCGGTTGGGTTGCATGACTCTGTGGATTCCGAATGGCTTTTTCACTAAGCAAGTGTTTACAAGAAGTGCATCATGTGTTTCGCTTTTTGCTATCTTAGTAGACTCGCACGGATTCCATATGGCTTCTACTTGCTGTCCTATAGTCCATAAACCTAAAACACAAAAAAAAAATTCCAAACCCTAGTTTCGCATCTTTATTTTCGTGAGTTTTCTTAAGTCTTGATCCATTAGAAATTTTGTTTACGTGTCGATCTTTGTGTTCCTTCACAGAACTTGATCTTGTGTCCCCACAAAACAAAAAAAAAAGTAGATTCAATTTACTCTTGAAGTTGAGTCCGCTTTCACAACTCCTCCCGCATCAATCCGTACAACCCTAGAATCCCATTCGGTTTTGGCTAGCTGTCCACTTCCGAACTGCTTGAAGTTGCCATCCAAACCAACTCTAGGACAGAGTTAGTGTTCACGCTGGTTTCCTTGAACACCATACATACGAGCTTCACTTATCTCCTTTGAATACTTGAGTCTAGTCACCGATATTGCATTCTGTGGCTGCTCCCGAATACCACTCCACCGATCAAAATAATTTCAAAGTTTAGAGAGAGAGAGAGTGGTGAGCAAAGTTCAGCCATGATGCTTGGCACTCCGAATACGACGCTTGGCACTTCATTGACTTACCGCACACGCACGGATTCCATATGGCTTCCTAGTAAGCAATGGCACACAAGAGCAAGATTTATGATGTTAGTCACCTGTTGGGTTGCATGACTCTGTGGATTCCGAATGGCTTTTTCACTAAGCAAGTGTTTACAAGAAGTGCATCATGTGTTTCGCTTTTTGCTGTCTTAGTAGACTCGCACGAATGCATATGGCTTCTATTAACAAATGGCACACAACAGTTCATTACTTGTCTGTCCTATAGTCCATAAACCGAAAACACAAAAAATTCCAAACCCTAGTTTCGCATCTTTTATTTTCGTGAGTTTTCTTAAGTCTTGATCCATTAGAAATTTTGTTTACGTGTCGATCTTTGTGTTCCTTCACAGAACTTGATCTTGTGTCCCCACAAAACAAAAAAAAAGTAGATTCAATTTACTCTTGAAGTTGAGTCCGTGTTCACAACTCCTCCCGCATCAATCCGAGTACAACCCTACAATCCCATTCGGTTTTGGCTAGCCGTCCACTTCCTAACCGCTTGAAGTTGCCATCCAAACCAACTCTAGGACAGAGTTAGCAATGGCACACAAGAGCAAGCATTTATGATGTTAGGCACTCGTTGGGTTGCATGACTCTGTGGATTCCGAATGGCTTTTTCACTAAGCAAGTGTTTACAAGAAGTGCATCATGGTGTTTCGCTTTTGCTATCTTAGTTGACTCGTACGGATTCCATATGGCTTCTCTACTTGCTGTCCTATAGTCCATAAACCTAAAACACAAAAAAAATTTCCAAACCCTAGTTTCGCATCTTTATTTTCGTGAGTTTTCTTAAGTCTTGATCCATTAGAAATTTTGTTTACGTGTCGATCTTTGTGTTCCTTCACAGAACTTGATCTTGTGTCCCCACAAAACAAAAAAAAGTAGATTCAATTTACTCTTGAAGTTGAGTCCGCTTTCACAACTCCTCCCGCATCAATCCGTACAACCCTAGAATCCCATTCGGTTTTGGCTAGCTGTCCACTTCCGAACTGCTTGAAGTTGCCATCCAAACCAACTCTAGGACACGAGTTAGTGTTCACGTTGGTTTCCTTGAACACCATACATACGAGCTTCACTTATCTCCTTTGAATACTTGAGTCTAGTCACTGATATTGCATTCGGCTGCTCCCTAATACCACCCACCGATCAAAAATAATTTCAAAGTTTAGAGAGAGAGAGAGTGGTGAGCAAAGTTCAGCCATGATGCTTGGCACTCCTCATACGACGCTTGGCACTTCATTGACTTACCGCACAGACGGATTCCATATGGCTTCCTAGTAAGCAATGGCACACAAGAGCAAGATTTATGATGTTAGTCACCTGTTGGGTTGCATGACTGTGGATTCCGAATGGCTTTTTCACTAAGCAAGTGTTTACAAGAAGTGCATCATGTGTTTCGCTTTTTGTGCCTTAGTAGACTCGCATTTTAATGCATATGGCTTCTATTAACAAATGGCACACAACAGTTCATTACTTGTCTGTCCTATAGTCCATAAACCGAAAACACAAAAAATTCCAAACCCTAGTTTCGCATCTTTTATTTTCGTGAGTTTTCTTAAGTCTTGATCCATTAGAAATTTTGTTTACGTGTCGATCTTTGTGTTCCTTCACAGAACTTGATCTTGTGTCCCCACAAAACAAAAAAGTAGATTCAATTTACTCTTGAAGTTGAGTCCGTGTTCACAACTCCTCCCGCATCAATCCGAGTACAACCCTACAATCCCATTCGGTTTTGGCTAGCCGTCCACTTCCTAACCGCTTGAAGTTGCCATCCAAACCAACTCTAGGACAGAGTTAGCAATGGCACACAAGAGAAGCATTTATGATGTTAGGCACTCGTTGGGTTGCATGACTCTGTGGATTCCGAATGGCTTTTTCACTAAGCAAGTGTTTACAAGAAGTGCATCATGGTTTCGCTTTTTGCTATCTTAGTAGACTCGCACGGATTCCATATGGCTTCTACTTGTTCATTACTTGTCCTATAGTCCATAAACCTAAAACACAAAAAATTTCCAAACCCTAGTTTCGCATCTTTTATTTTCGTGAGTTTTCTTAAGTCTTGATCCATTAGAAATTTTGTTTACGTGTCGATCTTTGTGTTCCTTCACAGAACTTGATCTTGTGTCCCCACAAAACAAAAAAAGTAGATTCAATTTACTCTTGAAGTTGAGTCCGCTTTCACAACTCCTCCCGCATCAATCCGTACAACCCTAGAATCCCATTCGTTTTGGCTAGCTGTCCACTTCCGAACTGCTTGAAGTTGCCATCCAAACCAACTCTAGGACACGAGTTAGTGTTCACGTTGGTTTCCTTGAACACCATACATACGAGCTTCACTTATCTCCTTTGAATACTTGAGTCTAGTCACCGATATTGCATCTGTGGCTGCTCCCGAATACCACCCACCGATCAAAAATAATTTCAAAGTTTAGAGAGAGAGAGAGTGGTGAGCAAAGTTCAGCCATGATGCTTGGCACCCCGAATACGACGCTTGGCACTTCATTGACTTACCGCACACGCACGGATTCCATATGGCTTCCTAGTAAGCAATGGCACACAAGAGCAAGATTTATGATGTTAGTCACCTGTTGGGTTGCATGACTTGTGTGGATTCCGAATGGCTTTTTCACTAAGCAAGTGTTTACAAGAAGTGCATCATGGTGTTTCGCTTTTTGTCGTCTTAGTAGACTCGCACGGAATGCATATGGCTTCTATTAACAAATGGCACACAACAGTTCATTACTTGTCTGTCCTATAGTCCATAAACCGAAAACACAAAAAATTCCAAACCCTAGTTTCGCATCTTTATTTTCGTGAGTTTTCTTAAGTCTTGATCCATTAGAAATTTTGTTTACGTGTCGATCTTTGTGTTCCTTCACAGAACTTGATCTTGTGTCCCCACAAAACAAAAAAAAGTAGATTCAATTTACTCTTGAAGTTGAGTCCGTGTTCACAACTCCTCCCGCATCAATCCGAGTACAACCCTACAATCCCATTCGGTTTTGGCTAGCTGTCCACTTCCTAACCGCTTGAAGTTGCCATCCAAACCAACTCTAGGACAGAGTTAGCAATGGCACACAAGAGCAAGCATTTATCTCCTGTTAGGCACTCGATATTGTTGGGTTGCATGACCTGTGGATTCCGAATGGCTTTTTCACTAAGCAAGTGTTTACAAGAAGTGCATCATGGTGTTTCGCTTTTGCTATCTTAGTAGACTCGCACGGATTCCATATGGCTTCTACTTGCTGTCCTATAGTCCATAAACCTAAAACACAAAAAAAAAATTCCAAACCCTAGTTTCGCATCTTTATTTTCGTGAGTTTTCTTAAGTCTTGATCCATTAGAAATTTTGTTTACGTGTCGATCTTTGTGTTCCTTCACAGAACTTGATCTTGTGTCCCCACAAAACAAAAAAGTAGATTCAATTTACTCTTGAAGTTGAGTCCGCTTTCACAACTCCTCCCGCATCAATCCGTACAACCCTAGAATCCCATTCGGTTTTGGCTAGCTGTCCACTTCCGAATCCGTTTGGAAGTTACCATCCGAAACCAACTCTAGGACAGGAGTTAGTGTTCACGTTGGTTTCCTTGAACACCATACATACGAGCTTCACTTATCTCCTTTGAATACTTGAGTCTAGTCACTGATATTGCATTCAGGGCTGCTCCTAAATACCACTCCAGCCGATCAAAAATAATTTCAAAGTTTAGAGAGAGAGAGTGGTGAGCAAATGTTCAGTTGCGATGCTTGGCACTCCTGAATACGACGTTTGGCACTTCATTGACTTACCAGACTCGCACGGATTCCATATGGCTTCCCTAGTAAGCAATGGCACACAAGAGCAAGATTTATGATGTTAGTCACCTGGTTGGGTTGCATGACTCTGTGGATTCCAATGGCTTTTTCACTAAGCAAGTGTTTACAAGAAGTGCATCATGTGTTTCGCTTTTGTCGTCTTAGTAGACTGCATTTTAATGCATATGGCTTCTATTAACAAATGGCACACAACAGGTTCATTACTTGTCGTCCTATAGTCCATAAACCGAAAACACAAAAATTCCAAACCCTAGTTTCGCATCTTTATTTTCGTGAGTTTTCTTAAGTCTTGATCCATTAGAAATTTTGTTTACGTGTCGATCTTTGTGTTCCTTCACAGAACTTGATCTTGTGTCCCCACAAAACAAAAAAAAAGTAGATTCAATTTACTCTTGAAGTTGAGTCCGTGTTCACAACTCCTCCCGTGCATCAATCCGAGTACAACCCTACAATCCCATTCGGTTTTGGCTAGAACACCATACATACGTCCACTTCCTTTGAATCTTGCTTGAAGTTGCCATCCACTCCACCGATCAAACCAACTCTAGGACAGAGAGTTAGCAATGGCACACAAGAGCAAGCATTTTGATTACCACTCTGTTAGGCACTCACACAAGAGCAGATTGGGTTGCATGACTCTGTGGATTCCGAATGGCTTTTTCACTAAGCAAGTGTTTACAAGAAGTGCACTCATGTGTTTCGCTTTTGCTATCTTAGTAGACTCGCACGGATTCCATATGGCTTCTACTTGCTGTCCTATAGTCCATAAACCTAAAACACAAAAAAAAAAATTCCAAACCCTAGTTTCGCATCTTTATTTTCGTGAGTTTTCTTAAGTCTTGATCCATTAGAAATTTTGTTTACGTGTCGATCTTTGTGTTCCTTCACAGAACTTGATCTTGTGTCCCCACAAAACAAAAAAAGTAGATTCAATTTACTCTTGAAGTTGAGTCCGCTTTCACAACTCCTCCCGCATCAATCCGTACAACCCTAGAATCCCATTCGGTTTTGGCTAGCTGTCCACTTCCGAACTGCTTGAAGTTGCCATCCAAACCAACTCTAGGACAGAGTTAGTGTTCACGCTGGTTTCCTTGAACACCATACATACGAGCTTCACTTATCTCCTTTGAATACTTGAGTCTAGTCACCGATATTGCATTCGTGGCTGCTCCCGAATACCACCCACCGATCAAAAATAATTTCAAAGTTTAGAGAGAGAGAGAGGTGAGCAAAGTTCACCATGATGCTTGGCACTCCGAATACGACGCTTGGCACTTCATTGACTTACCGCACTCCAGACGGATTCCATATGGCTTCCTAGTAAGCAATGGCACACAAGAGCAGATTTATGATGTTAGTCACTCGGTTGGGTTGCATGACTGGGTGGATTCCGAATGGCTTTTTCACTAAGCAAGTGTTTACAAGAAGTGCATCATGTGTTTCGCTTTTGCTGCCTTAGTAGACTCTGCACGGAATGCATATGGCTTCTATTAACAAATGGCACACAACAGTTCATTACTTGCTGTCCTATAGTCTATAAACCGAAACACAAAAAATTCCAAACCCTAGTTTCGCATCTTTATTTTCGTGAGTTTTCTTAAGTCTTGATCCATTAGAAATTTTGTTTACGTGTCGATCTTTGTGTTCCTTCACAGAACTTGATCTTGTGTCCCCACAAAACAAAAAAAAGTAGATTCAATTTACTCTTGAAGTTGAGTCCGCTTCACAACTCCTCCCGTGATCAATCCGAGTACAACCCTACAATCCCATTCTAGGTTTTGGCTAGCCGTCCACTTCCGAATACTGCTTGAAGTTGCCATCCACAAACCAACTCTAGGACAGCAGAGTTAGCAATGGCACACAAGAGCAGCATTTATGATGTTAGGCACCTAGTAAGTTGGCACACAAGAGCAGCATTTGCATGACTCATTACTTGTGGATTCCGAATGGCTTTTTCACTAAGCAAGTGTTTACAAGAAGTGCATCATGTGTTTCGCTCTTTGCTATCTTAGTAGACTCGTACGGATTCCATATGGCTTCTCTACTTGCTGTCCTATAGTCCATAAACCGAAAACACAAAAAAAAAATTTCCAAACCCTAGTTTCGCATCTTTTATTTTCGTGAGTTTTCTTAAGTCTTGATCCATTAGAAATTTTGTTTACGTGCCGATCTTTGTGTTCCTTCGCGTAACTTGATCTTGTGTCCCCACAAAACAAAAAAAAAGTAGATTCAATTTACTCTTGAAGTTGAGTCCGCTTTCACAACTCCTCCCGCATCAATCCGTACAACCCTAGAATCCCATTCGGTTTTGGCTAGCTGTCCACTTCCGAACTGCTTGAAGTTGCCATCCGAAACCAACTCTAGGACAGGAGTTAGTGCTCACGTTGGTTTCCTTGAACACCATACATACGAGCTTCACTTATCTCCTTTGAATACTTGAGTCTAGTCACTGATATTGCATTCAGGGCTGCTCCTGAATACCACTCCAGCCGATCAAAAATAATTTCAAAGTTTAGAGAGAGAGAGAGTGGTGAGCAAAAGTTCAGTATGATGCTTGGCACTCCCGAACACGACGCTTGGCACTTCATTGACTTACCGCATCAAGACGGATTCCATATGGCTTCCTAGTAAGCAATGGCACACAAGAGCAGCATTTATGATGTTAGTCACCTCTGGGTTGCATTACTTGGGTGGATTCCAATGGCTTTTTCACTAAGCAAGTGTTTACAAGAAGTGCATCATGTGTTTCGCTTTTTTGCTGTCTTAGTAGACTGGCAAAAGGGCAAGGGGTTTATTTTTTTTGGGTTTATTTATTTGATATTTTTTATCAATTTAATTTAAATTTTTTCCCATTTTTCCCCATTTATCTTTTCCCAAAAAAAAGGAATTTTTTTTGTCATTTTTAAAAAACCCCCCAACCCAAAAAAAATTTTTTTTCTTTAATTATCCTTTAAAATTTTATAACCCTCCCAAAATTTAGTTTCCCACAAAGTTGGTTATACCTGGAAGGTGCTTTCACAAAATTTTGAAATTTCCTTTGTTTTTCCTTTGGTTCCAATGGTTTTTACTGCCAATTTCAAAAAACCCATTTTTTAAACCCAAATTCCACTTTTTCTTTTTTAGTCTACAAAAAAAAATTTTTTCCCCTTTTTCCCCAAAAATTATTTTGGTTTTAAAAAAAAGAAATTTTTACCGATTTTGGTCCCAAACCTTTTTTTCCCACAAACCCAAATTTCCCAATTTTTTTGAAGCCCCAATTTTGGTTTATCCCA
>JAYGGG010000062.1:0-26359 GCA_036346245.1 Bonia amplexicaulis | reverse complement strand
GTAGTCTGAGTGATTTCCTTTTTACATCAAGAGGAATGAAAGAAATTAACAATGAAACAGCAGTACACACGAGAATTCAGAGAACCAATGACGAACGATGATTTCGAATTTTGTCGACCAGAGATTACCGTGAGCACCCGAGAAGCGACAAAGAGTCAAATGATTGTTTGTTCTTATCAGGTTATCTTCTCGGAAAACAAACTAAACAGCAAGAGACACTCAAGACCACATCGATTGCACTGTTTGTAGCAGCAAAGCATCAATGCATGCAAGAAGAACAAAGACTCGGCGGCGATGAACACAATCAGTGCAGGCAAAAGCAGTATCCCACCTGCTTTGTTCTCGATGCGAGAAGGAAGCGCGAGTGAAGAGAAAAAGAAATAGGAACAGAATCTTAAAGAGAGTTTGCAACCAACAAATTCAGCAAGTGAACTACAAATAAAATCAACTCGGAAGCAAGAACCGAGAGAAAGCAGTTGCAAAGACTAGTAGCCAAAACGAACAAGAATCAAATATTCGAATGTATCTTAGGCATTGATTTTCTAGGAAGGATCAAGTCAAGAAAACTTCAGATTTCCATTCATTGAATCAAAAGCGAAAAACAAAGAGATACATCCCCATACGCCTGTACATTTGAACAAGAAAGGAAATTACAGGAAGGATTAATCAACTCTCACTCTCTCCATCTCTCAATCCTCAAAAACACCAAGAGCCTCACAAGCTTCTTGGGAGGAACACAACACACAAAGAATGAACTCTTAAAACCCTAACTCTCTCTATTGTGTCCTAAGGGGTATGCAGCCCCTCACCTCTATTTATAGCCCTTGGCTGGGTTTCCAACCCGTTCACGCTAAACCCTAACGGAGCTGTCTCCGCTTGTGTAGCCTTGCAAATGACCATTTCGCCCCTCACCTTCCGGAAGCTTCGCGCCCTTGCCTCGCGCGCCGCAACCACGTCGAGTCCACGTCGTCTTTGACACATCATGACCGTTCGACCTCGGCGCACTGCGCTTGGTCCGTCCACCGTGTCTCGCCACGACTCGCCTCGATGTCCTGCAGACAAACAGACAAGAAAACACGTCACATAGCACCGCTCGATACATGAAAGCGTAAATAGAGATCAAACCTGTCGAGTCATCAGAATATGCAACCTAAACTTATACGACTAGGTTCGACCAAGTCCGACCGAGCCGTTCGCCACGCAAGCGTCTGGGTCCGAACCTCCGACTCAAACTCGACTTTTCTAAACCGATGTCAATTACTCATCATACACAACGGATGACCTCCACATGGTCTCGAATATCTTGAAAAGAAGTCAAAATTCAAAGTCTTAAAGAGAGCATCTCGTTCTTAAAGATTCTTATTAGGAGTTAGAAGCTTATGACTTGCTCATCCAAGAAAATTCAAGCAAATCTTGCACTAGCATTGGTGTTACTTGTGATCTTTCAAATGACATGCCAAGTGTACAAATTGCTAGAACTAGCATTTCTACTTCATGATGATTTGCTTGCCATGCCATGTAGTTCTAATGTTGATTCCAATCATGGTAATCTTAAGTCATATGATGCCAAGCTTATTATAAAGAACAATGAATAAAAGAGCAAGTGACCAAGGTAATCAAAAGCTTGGAAAGATGCTTCAAAGGTAAAGCCACTCTTGACAAGCTATTGAGTGAGAAATGTGCTCATTCGATAAGGATGGACTTAGGTTTGTACCAAGAAAGGTAAGAAACCGGAAAACAAGCCCCATGATTTGTGAGGCAAAATGATAAGTATTGCAAAATGCGAAAAATAGGACACATGCAACCAAATTGTCCTATGGGTAAGACTCCTATTGGATTGTTTCATTTTGCTACATGCTTAAGAAATCCAAAATGGTAGTGTTATTGCTAACTTTGTTGACATTTTAATTTTGGGTGCTAAAAGAATGCCATTTGGATGCCCAAAGCCTTGGTTACTAACCTCTAGGAACCCAAACAAATTTGGGTACATAAAAGATCTTGATTTTATTTTGTAGGTGAACTACAAAACCGGTGAAAGTCATTGGGTACTTGATAGTGGGTGCACTCAATATATGACCGAAGATCGGAAGATGTTCACCACATTTGAGAATGGAAGCAATGAGATGATCATATTTGAAGAGAATAGCAAAGGAATGGTACTTAGATTGGGTAAAATTGCTATCTCGCAATGACCTTTCCATTTCTAATGTATCTCTTGTAGAAACATTAAATTTTAATTTGTTGTCTCGTTGCTCAAATATGTGATCTTGGTTTAATATGATCATTTAGTAAAGATGGAATATTTCAAAGAAAAAGAAAAATAAACTTGTTTTCAAAGGCTTTAGATTTAGAAATCCTTATTAGTTGATTTCTCCTTTAGTGATTTATGCTTGAAAACCTGTTTAATGGCAACAACTTCATTGGGTTGTTTATGACATAAAAGACTAGGTCATGTAGGTATGATTCAACTTAAAAAGCTTTTCAAACAAATTTTAGTAGTTGGCTTGAAAGATGTGAAGTTTAATAAAATAAAATATGTAGCGCTTGCAACCCGGAAGCAAGTTGTAAATTTCATATTTCCAAGAGTATCATGTCAAGCGGATTTGTTTGGGCCAACAACCTATAAGAGTATCGAGGCAATAGCTATTATTTAGTCATTGTGGATGATTACTCTACATACACATAGGTATTCTTCCTACATGACAAGGCCGAAACCTCTGGCATTTTCAAAAGTTATTCAAAAAGTGCCAAAAATAAAGAAAATTAGAAGTGACAATGGTTCCAGTTCAATAACACTAAAATTGAAGATTTTTATGATGAACTTGGAATAAAACATGAGTTTTCCATTACCTAAACTCCAGAACAAAATAGAATTGTAGAGAGGAAAAATCGAACATTAATTGAAATGACTAGGACAATACTTGATGAATATAATACTTCTGATAACTTTTGGGAAGAAACTATTAACACCGCTTATCATGCCATAAATAGCCTTTATTTGCATCATTTTCTAAAATGACTTCCTATGAGCTTCTCATTGAAAGAAAACCGAACATTTCTACTTTAGAGTGTTTGGATGCAAATTCTATATCTTGAGAAAAGGTATTCGGCTCTCAAAATTTTAAAGTTGATGTGATAAAGGATTCTAAGGGGAGCAATGAAGAACATACAAATTGGTGACATCAAACCAAAGAGGATCCAAGTGTATCTCCTTCATCAAAGCAAGTTGAAACTCCAACTTCCGACAACAAGCAACACTCAAGCAATAGATATATAAGAAAAGGAAGAACAACCTCTACCATGAAGATTCACAACGCAATTGACAAAGATCTTCCAATAGATCAAATATTGGATGGCGTGAGTAGCGTGTTCAAACTAAATCTAGAGTAGCTTCATTTTGTGAACATTACTCTTTTGTGTCTTCTCTTCACCAAAATTGTAGGTGAAGCACTAGATGATTCAGTATTGGGTAAATATAATGCATAAAGAACTTAATAATTTAAGCTCATGTGATGTTTGGACACTAGTAGAGAGACCCAAGGAGCACAACATAATTAGCACAAAATGGGTCTTCATAATAAACAAGACGAAAATAGAGTTGTGGTAAGAAATAAGGTAAGGTTAGTTGCTCAAGGTTATACTCAAGTTGAGTGCTTAGATTATGATGAAATATTTGCACCGTAGCTAGATTTGAGTCAATCCATATATTATTGCCTTTGCATCAAGTTTTGATATAAAATTATTTCAAATGGATGTTAAAAGTGCATTCTTAAATGGAATAATTTTTGAACTTGTTAATGTTGAACAACTTTCCAGTTTTGAATATGCTAAAATCTTAATCATATATATAAACTCTCCGATCGCTATATGGTTTTAATAAGCTCCTAGAGCATGGTATGGGCGCTTTCAAGATTTTCTACTCTCTAAAAGATTTAAAATTGGGAAGGTTGATATAACTTTGTTTACAAAAAATTATTGATGATGATTTCTTTGTTTGCCAAATTTATATTGATGATATTATATTTGGTTCTACTAACCAAGACTTTTGCAAACAAAAATCTCATATGATGTCTAGGGAATTTGAGATGTCTATGATCGGAGAATTGGTGTATTTTTTGGACTTCAAATTAAGTAACACAAAGATGAGACCTTTATAAGCCAAACAAAGTACGTGAGAGATATATTCAAAAGTTTGGTATGGAGGATACAAAACCCATCAAGCCCTCTATGGCAACAAATGGGCATCTTGATCACAATAAAGGAGGTAAACAAATAGATTTAAAACTTTATAGATCCATGATTGATAGTTTGCTTTATCTTACCACATCTAGCCTCGATATCATGTTTAGTGTTTGCATGTGTGCATGCTTTCAAGCATGTCCAAAAGAGTGTTATTTAATAGCCATAAAGAGAATTCTAAGATATTTAAAGCATTTCTCAAGTATAGGCTTATGTTGTCCTAAAGATGCTAAATTTGATTCAATTGGATATTGGGATTTTGATTATGCGGGTTGAAAGTGGATAGAAAGCGCCTCTGGTAGTTGTCAATTGTTATGAAGGTATTTAGTGTCATGGTCTTCGAAATAAAATTCGTAGCACTTTAAATCACTTGAAGCCGAATTTGTTTCCACGGGTAGTTGTGTGCTCAATTGTTGTGGATGAGGCAAACTTGAATGGATTATAGGATCAAATTTGATAAAATATTTCTTTTGTATGATAATGAGTGAAAATAGCCAATAATTCGGTCCAACACTCAAGAACCAAACACACACACACACACACACACACACACACATACATATATATATATATATATATGACACCATTTCTTGAGAGATCATGTGAAAAGGAGACATTACAATTAGCCACATTCGGACCGAAGACCAATTAGCGGATATTATCACCAAACCTTAGATGAAAGCCACTTTTGCAAGTAGAGAAATGAATTAAATATCATTGACTACTCAAATATTGCTTGAACTCATGCCTCATGCTTTCATACTCATTTGATGTTGTTTGAGGTATTTTGAAAGGTATTTTCACTTATTTTTGCCAAAATGTCTATGTTCATAAAACTATATTCCAAGGTTTTCCTTAGTCTTCCTAATGCATAATGATCCTAAATGATCTTTATTTGAGTGCAAAATTGGGGATCATTTGCATAATTCTCAGATCTAAATACAGTTCCCTAAAGTTCTACAAAATAAAAATATAGCTTGTGTTTCTTGCGGTGCTTCTACATTCGAAACTACCGCCATGGAAGAACGAAACTACCATGCTCATTGGTGGTCAGAAGACCTGTGTAGTCGAAAACCAACGTGATCGAACCTGTGTGGTTGAACCAAGGTGGTCAAAACCTCGTGGTCAAAGACCTCGTGATCGAACCGATCGGTCGAAAACGTGATCAAACGTAGTAAAAACATGGTCAAAATGTAGTTGAAAATGTGGTCGGCGTAGTAAAAAGTGGTCGAACTAACGTGAGTCGAAAATGTGGTCGAAAACATGATCGAAGAACCATAGCGGTTGAAAACGACTAGCAGTCAAACACAACATGCGGTCGAATATGACCAATGCGATCAAAATCGATCTATGTGGTCGTACGAGATAGCGAAGTTGAACTCTAAAGTGGTCGAAAACAAATGGATTATTGAAAATACATGCAGTCAAACTGTGGTACTTCCATTAGAGTTGCTTGAGGATATTAACTGCCAACCACATGGGTTTTTATCCCTCTCTCTCTCTTTGGATGTTCTGAACCCATCCTTCGCTCATGCTCGTAAACTTCTGTCTCTCTTGACTTCCAAAGAACTCCAAAATCTGATCGAAATTTTCAAATATTTTGGGATTTCTTTGTCCCTAGTCATTCCTTGACTCCTAAAGGTTCAACTCCTCCGATCTACAAGGTAAATGGGATCAAAATCCTTGTTTTACCTTGTTCTATCAAAATCCATGTTTTACCTTATTCGGAACCATAGGTCTCTTAGGATTTGATTGATAATGTGAATAATTTGTTGATGTTTTCTTGGGCAAATTGGCATATCTAGTGTCTAATGATGCTTTCACATCTATTCCATGATTCAATCCCAGAAAACCACCAGAAAATTTATACTTTAATCTGCCCTAGAAATGGCTCAAAGAAAGCGATACTACCGCTCGACATATGCTAAGATTATCGAGTCTGGTACTACCACGATTGAACATTGGTACTATCGATTTATCTAATAAAACAGCAATTTCATTCCATTCTTTTCAAATCTATTGAGGATGTTTCCTAACATATCCTTGGTATCTTTTTCCTTTGTTTGAAGATGCCTAGGACAAGGAAAACTGGTGCTTAATGTGTATGTGGGAACTCCTCTCCTATGACTACCGGTTAATCATCGTCTCAAGCAGAACCTCGTGCAGCCCAGGTGCCTCCTCCTGTAGCTCCAACCACCTTAGAATCTGCCCAAAAGACCAGAGAAGATTGAGGCAAGGCAATAGATTCTAACACTGAGACTGAAACAAAACAACAAGAGAGCTCACCCTTTGAATAGTCGATGAGCGGATGTTTGAGCCAAAAGAGCCTCAAATAGATCTTAGGACAATCTCAATGAAGAATATGCACGCTTGCGACATAGAAGCCAGTTTTGCTCCCCAACAATTCTATCAATCCAAGGTTTCACACCAAATTTCAGGAGCAAGTATATGAACAGTTGTATGGTCCAACAAAACTCTTTGCATATCACAAGTATTTTGATTGGGATCACCTTGATTCAATCGACAAATATAATCGGACCTATAGGCCATTTCAAAGGGCTAGAATAAATCTTGTGACTCTCTAGTCAAACTACAATGAAGAGATCATCAAGCAATTCTCGCCACTCATATATTTCTCCTGATTTCTAGTATATCTCATGGATGAGTTGCACCGTGTTAGACTCTAACAAACACGAGTTTGAGCTAGCTCTCGAATAGAGTCAAGTGCATATGAGAAGGTATATGACAGGCCTACTCTTGAGATTCCTGCCATGTCTAAGTACTAAGATTAGAGTACTAGATTTGTCCCGAAAGCTTGTTGGACTCATTCCTATTCCAAGCACGGTAAACTAGATTATTAACCACACCATTTTCACAAGAGTGGGAACTATGATGCTATTAGAGAACATGTGTGAACCTAATTGACTATGTTATGCAAAGCTGAAAATTTGATATGGTTAATCTTATTATTTGGGAAATAGCCTCTTTCAAGAATGATAGGATCAAAATGATTAATTATGCTCCATACATCATGGCATTGGTACTTAGAAAATTGAATTCGGGTGACTTGGGTGGAGTTCATAAGGCTTACAAGGCTCGAGTAATACCTCCTATTCCTCTAGCTCCCCGTCCTCGAGCTCAACAACAAGAAGATCCTACACTTGGACCACAAGGAGAAGGTGAAGTCACTCTCACTTAGATTTATTCTACCGTCTTAAGGCTAGAGCACTAACAGGTAGAGACTACAACTTAGCTGGCATCCTTGACTGCCACCGTTGCTTCTCTCGGGGACCGAGTCTCCTCTCTTGAGTGGACTATCACTCGCTCTCCTTCTCCTATCCGCTACGGCCGCCGTTGCCGTCGTGGCCCTTCTCCTCAAGCACTTCAATAATATCACTTTTGGGTATTTGATGCCAAAAGGGGAGAAAGATATGGAGAAGAAGATACGGAGAAGAATCAAGAAACCTATCTATCTTAGCTACTAGTTGTATATATAAGTCTTTGTGATGTAATGAACTTGTGCACTTTGGTATTATGAGACATATTTTGTAGTCATGCTTTGGAATGTTTATGCTTATTGTAATTGTGGACATGCTTTATGTTATGTTTACATTATGTTGAACTTGAAGTTGTGGTCATTTTATAAAATTGCATCCTATGCTCTTTCGTTATATAAATTGTATCATTGCAATTATCTATTGCCTCAAGTTCAACAGACAAAGGAAACTCTGCTAAAATTTTTCAAAAACTTTTACATGAGCTTAAAATATGTCTTCTCATTTATATGCACATATTTTGGGGGTGCTTTCCTTTTGTTGACTTTAAAAGCAATTAATTCTCTAAACTCACTTGAGCTTATTGCAATAATTAGATGTTTTTCAAAGTCACAAAAGAATATACAACTTGTTTCTCAAACAAGTGGTATATTCAAAACTTTATTCTTCTCACATAATATTTATGTTGTTATCAATTACCAAAAAGAGGGAGATTGAAAGCATCTGGCCCTTAAAAATGGTTTTGGGAATTAATGACATTATGTGAATATGGGACTAATATGTTTACTAAGTGTTTGAAAGGTTTAATCCTAATGATGAATGTGATATGCATGCTAAGGGTCAACATGAATATTAATGTGGCTCAAGATAAAGGAATAAGTAGTCTAAGATCCTTTTGTTTTACGGTCTTAGGAGAAATGGTGAAAGACCAGATTATAGAATAAATCTTGTACTATTAAGAGGATCATGGCTAGTAACTTGATAGTATATTCTTATTCCATTTGGATCAATTTAGGATCATGCATGCACTTACAACTAAAATTGATAGCCAAGGTATACACTATCGGGAAAATTGGAAGTACCAGTGTAAGCAATGGTATACGCATCCCGTAAGTTCGATAAAACTAGCGGTATGTTTTTTCAAGGAACACTCTTGGAATCACTTTGTTTCAGTAGAAAAGAAGTACCGAAGTTTTAATGGCGGAACTACAACAGTGGTAGTCTTGCAACCCTTAAGCGGTACTACCCATCTCAACTCAAAATCTGGGTTGTACGTTCTTCCAAAGCGCCAAGTTTTGGCCCCAGACAAATTTTCCCAAACTACCATTCTTGATCCTACGTCATGAGATCGGCAAATCGGTGCATTGGCTCTCACAAGCTAGTGCACATCATCGGCATCGTATCGCCAGCGCCTCACGGTAGGATTAATTTATCCTAATTTCAGTAGTAGATTAGTTCCTATCCATTACCTAATTTGTAGCTTGCTTTTGATCCTAGCGTTCAGAACGAAAAAAATATACCCAGCCATTTCTTTTGCTAGTTCTATTATTTAAGAGTGCATTACCAACTTCTAATCCTTAGAGACGTTGTCTAGTATTGCTAGTCATTGATGTTTTGTTATGCACCATATAAGTTTGTTTCATTTAGTGTTCCCATAGCTTGCTGATTCAAGATTGCACTTTCCTCTCATCAAGCTATTAGTGACATATCAGTTCGGATAAAAAAAAGCAAAAAAAGAAAGAAAAAAAAACAAAAAAAAGTGTGCATTGAGGAGAAAAAAAAGAGGTTGTGCTGCAAGAATCTACACTTGGCATTTTCAGAAGGTATTTCTGTAGGGTAGGTGCAAAGACTAGCAATCTAGGCATCGATTTCTAGTTGGATTACTATTTGATTTTGCTACTACTAAATTTCAGCACTGTACTCCCTTTGATTATCACTTACCTAACTCCACCA
Organism: Bonia amplexicaulis; assembly: GCA_036346245.1. Taxonomy (NCBI): domain Eukaryota; kingdom Viridiplantae; phylum Streptophyta; class Magnoliopsida; order Poales; family Poaceae; genus Bonia; species Bonia amplexicaulis. Next base: position 16,892 of record JAYGGG010000062.1, on the reverse strand, counting down.
AAACACCATTAGCGCTTTCCTTTACAATCGTGGTGTCCACATCCGAGTTGCTACCACGGTACAAGCACCACGATTTAGCGAGGAGCATAAGAGCTTGGGTAAGCAAGAGGTGAGTTGTGAGTTGTCCACATATATACATATTTGTTGTCGGTCATAGCTAACATGGAAGGAACGTCGGAGAGTGTGCATCATTCTCATGGTGAGGACGCTCAAGTTACAGTGACGCGTCAAGAATTTGACCGTCAAACACAGCACTTTGAAGGGAGGCTCAATCGCGAGATCATGGCGCTTGAACAATGGTTGGAGGCACTTTGCAAGGATGCTCGATGAGCGTTTTCTGCAGTGGGAAACGGGATCATACCCAAACCCCGTTGCCCACTAGTCGATGACATAGAGGCGGAGCTCTACCGGTGATGCGGGTAGGCGCCCAAGGTGAATGGACGGCATTTCGGGGCCGTGGTGCACGCGGACGTGGCTTTGGCCCCCGTGGGCATGACATAGGAGACTACTACGATGATGGTGGTGAAGCGTGACATTTTGGATCCATTGGGGCAGCCACCATTCCCTCAAGTGGTGGATACTATGGTAATGGTGGCACATGACTATCGTTACCGAGATGATCCGGACGATGGCGAAAGTTAAGATAAATGTGCCTTCTTTTGGGACGGAGAATCCGGATGCATATGTGATAAGGCGGGGCTGATCCCGATCTTTCGATGAGAGGAGGGTAACCGATTTGGGGTGGAATCGGCGTTGGTCGTCCGACTACAACAATCACAGATGTCGCGCTTTAGCAACAGGTACACCGATTCCGACATTGGCTGTTCTTGCCATGCCAAGAACACCCTTGAACCTGCTAGCAATCGAGAACAAGCAAGAACAAGATGAACAAGCAAATAAACTCACGGATGATGAGGACATCGCTAGTAATGCCAAAGCTAGTAATGAGACTTCAATAACAGGACCAATAACAAGAGCACGAGCCAAGAAACTACAATCCCAGGTGAACCTGCTCCTTAATGAACATGTCATTAATTTTAATGAGAATTGTATACTACCTAAAACAATGTTTTACTTGTGCTCGTGTTTGAAGAGTCGACGATGAATGGAGATCAAGGACAGCATGAACAATGGTCAGCCCATGAATAGTGCAATGCGTGAACAGTACCAGGCCCGTGCTACGATCGCGCTACGGTGTTTGCGGGCCGTGAACAGTACCGTACGGCCCATGAACAGTACCGTGCTACAGTGCGCGTGAATAGTACCACATGGAAAAGTTTAGTGTTGGATAGCCTTGGGCTGAGACTATATATTGAGGGGTAGACCCCATTGTAAAGGGAACCACTTTGATAATAGAAAAACTCTTGTTCTTTCGTTGGGCAAACCAGACTTGAGAGGTTGGGAGTTCATTGAAATTAAGATTGTTCAACCTTTTCCGCTGGGAATTGGGAGCGCAATAGAACTTCATCGGTGGTCGTGAAGTTCAGCACGTGAGTTTGGCGGTTATAGAGTGTTAACTCTTGCATTGGCAACGGGATCACTACGGTTCGTCAAATCCACGTGAGTATCCAATCCTCGTCGAGAAGATCGGGCGACCCCGTATCATCTGGTATCAGAGCGCGGTTTACTCGGTAGGATTATTTACCCTTACTTTTAGATTGATTTATTTTTCGTCCTATAGTCCATTAAACTGAAAATTGCAACAAAAAAAATTAACCAAACCCTAGTTTTTGCATCTGTTAATTTTGTGAGTTTTGTTAGGTTTTGATCCATTAGAATTTTTGTTTAGGTGCTGATCGTTCGTGTTTATTTATGTAGCCTAATCTTTGTGTCCAATCAAAAAAATCTTGCTGATATTCTTTTCATCATTTGAGACTAGTCTGTTGAATATTGCATCTAGGGCTGCTCTTGAGTACTTCACACCTTGCTGAATATTTGTGACCTATGCAAAACCAAAGAACAATTAAACCTAGTTTGGCCTTTGAAAGAAAAGAAAAGAGGAAGTTGAACCAAAAAAAAAGCAGAAGGAAAGAAAGAAAGAAAGAAAGAAAAAAAGCATTGGCGAATTTGGGTGAGTTCTTAATCCATAAATTCAGATTGTGTAATTTAACCTCTTGAGCAATCTCGGTGCCCTTACATTCCTATCATTGCAATTGGCTAGCGTCTCTCCTAGTACTTGGTGCGTGACGAGCTATCTATTCTTTAATTTCAGATTGCCTAGCTCATTCCTTTGTTTGCATCGAGTCACATTAATCTTTGCGCTTATGCTCATATACTTCACTTAAATCTTTTGGATCAGCACTTAGGCAAAGTATTCTAGCTTGGATTATTACTTAACTTTACAACATCAAGAATTTCAGATTGCTAGGATATACACTCATGCCAAGCTCCACCATATAACCGTTGTTGTGCAAGTAGTGAACACTCTTAATTTCGCTTGATCATCAACTGTGTTGTTGTCACTTCTATCGGTGTAAGTTTTATTGGCCTTAATTCACTTGGAAGGGTGAGAACTTTACTTGGAGAGAGGACATAGTGAGATTGAGTGATTTCCACAAAGCATTATTATATACACATTTGTTTCTTGCATAACTAACCATGTCGGTGGAGAAGAACACCATGATGAGAGTGGTGGGACAAATGAAACTCAGGCATTAGTCAAGCAATATCAATTTGGGGCACTCATGAACACTTTCAACGTGAGCTACACCAAGGGCTCAATCAACTCCACGAGAAGCATGATTCTTTTCTGATCAAATTGCAAGGATATGCAAAATATGGAGATACAAGCTGATGAAAATGTCGCCAATTGCGGGAGGACATTGGGACCCTCACTAGGCTTATACAAGCTCGCAATGGCGGCGATGAAGCAAGTGTTCAAGGAGGAGAAGCTGCTGCATGTACCTCCTGCACCGCAACACCAGTGGCAGCCAGCGTGGTGCGTCCACCACAGCTAGGAGGACGAGGAGGAGCCCATGGAGGGCGTGGTCGGGGTCTAGGTGGAGGCCGTGGTGGGCGTGGTGGTGCTGCACATGCGATGGAAGTGGATGGTGATTTTGCTTTGCATTACAATGACCATTATCGTCGTCCACGCAATGAAGATGATGGATTGGGCAGGCTCAAGTTTTCCATGCCCAAGTTTGCGGTGGAACAGATCCCGAGGTATCTCACTTGGGAATTGAAGGTTGATAAAATATTCGTATGCATCACTATACGGATGAGAGAAGATCAGATTGGCATCACTTGAGTTTGAAGGTTATGCTTTGGATTGGTGGGAACAAGTCATTACTCAAAGAGTTGAGAATGGAGAAAACCTGTTGCAACATGGCAAGAGATGAGCGGGAAATGAGAGCCCGTTTGTTCCTCGTCATTACAAACGTGATCTATTTGATAAATTGCAGAATATGAAGCAGGAGCACATTCGTGGAGGAGTACTACAAGGAGATGGAGCTAGCCATGATTCGAGCCAAGGTTCAAGAACAAGAAGAGCAAACCATGGCACGCTTCCTCTCGGGTTTGAACCATCAAGTCAAAAGAATTGTCAATATTCAGCCTTATACCAATCTTTATGAGTTAGTGCATCAAGCTACAAAGGCGAGCGACAATTGCAAGAGGATGCTAAGTTTGCAAGATCAACGTCCTTTGCTGCACGTACACCGACCAGCGGAGGAAGATATGGTTCCAAATCACAAGTAAGCCAACGAACAGCTCAAAGTGGTGGTTCAAGCTTTAGCTCATCATCTAGCAAGGAAGAAGCCACTCAAGTGCAAAAGCCATCAAATCCAGCGGCTAGTGTTCCCTCTTCTGTGGGTTCTACATCGAAGAGTAGCGGTATACAATGCTTCAAATGCCTTGGTCGTGGTCATATGCAAAAGGATTGCCCAAATAACAAAGCGATGTTGATATTAGATAATGGAGAATATGATTCTGCAAGTGAAGAGAATGATCACCATGCTGATTTAGGGACATATGATGATGCACATGAGGAGGAGCAAGACATAGAGTATTGTGAACCCGGAGTTGGTCCTATACTTGTGTGTGCTCAAGCGGTGTTGAGTGTGCAACCAAAGCCTTCCCAAGAACAGCGCTGCAATTTATTCCATACAAGAGCTCAAGTTAGCAAAGATGGCAAATTTTGCAAGGTAATCATTGATGGTGGGAGTTGTCGTAATTTGGCTAGCAAGGAGCTTTGCAATAAACTTGGATTGAAGTACAAGAAACACCCACATCCGTATCAGATCCAGTGGTTGCATGAGAAAGGTTCGTTGAGTGTGGGATACACCGTGGATGTTGAATTTGAAATTGGCACTTATCGTGATACGGTGGAGTGTGATGTGGTGCCTATGGACGTATGTCACTTGCTGCTAGGAAGGCCATGGCAATATGATCGTGCTGTGATTCATGATGGAAGAACTAACCAATACAAGTTTTGGTGGAACAAAAAACAAGTCGTGTTGCTACTCGTTGACTCCTTCTCAAATTGTAAATGATACTGTACAAAAGATTGAAGTGCAAGTTGAGAGTGAGAAAGGGAGAGAACAAAAGAGTGTGATTCCACAAAAAGTGAGTGAGAGCCACAAACCAAACCTGAGAGGTAAAGGCAAGAGTGAGGGAGAGAAAAACTTAATCATGATAGCCACCAAATCTGATCTGAGAGAGATGAAAGATGACCCCACTTTGATGCACCTTGTATTGTTGTACAAGGATGCATTGCTTTCTACTAATGACTTAACATCTCTTCCTAGTGCTGTTTCTCAAGTTTTGCGGGCTTATGACGACGTGATTCGGAGGAGGTGCCCGCTGGTCTACCACCTATTCGAGGTATTGAGCATCAAATTGACTTAGTCCCGGAGCCCTCTTCCCAACCGCCGTGCATCGCACAAATCCGGAAGAAACGAAGGAGATTCAGCGCCAAGTGCAAGCACTTTTGGACAAAGGGTACGTACGCGAGAGTCTTAGTCCTTGTGCCGTTCCTGTTATTCTTGTTCCTAAGAAAGATGGTACTTGGAGAATGTGCATAGACTGTAGAACTATTAACAACATAACTGTTCGCTATCGTCATCCTATTCCTAGGTTAGATGATATGCTTGATGAGTTAAGTGGTTCTACTATCTTTTCTAAGATTGACTTGTGTAGTGGCTACCATCAAACAAGAATGAAACATGGTGATGAATGGAAAACTGCTTTTAAAACGAAATTTGGCTTGTATGAATGGTTAGTGATGCCTTTTGGATTGTCCAATGCTCCTAGTACATTCATGCGCTTAATGAACCATGTTTTGAGACACTTCATTGGAAAATTTGTGGTAGTTTACTTTGATGATATTCTGATATATAGTCGCTCTTGAAGATCATATTGAACACATCAAACAAGTGCTAGAAGTGCTTAGGAAAGAATGCTTGTATGCCAATCTTGAAAAGTGTACTTTTTGCACTAGTAAGGTTGTGGCTATGTTGTTTCAGCTCATGGCATTGAAGTGGATGAATCTAAAATTGAAGCTATTAGAAATTGGCCAATTCCGTGAATGTGAGTCAAATTCAGCTTCCATGGGCTTCTAGTTTCTATCGGCGATTTGTGAAAGATTTTAGCACCATTGCTGCCCCATTAAATGAATTAACTAAAAGGAGTGATTTATGAGTGGGAGAAAACAAGACAAAGCTTTTTGAATTAAAGAAATGTTTGACCTAAGCACCATTGCTTGCTTTACTGATTTCACAAAAACTTTTGAGATTGAATGTGATGCTAGTGGAATAGGTATTGGTGGTGTTTTGATGCAAGAAAGAAAACCTGTTGCATATTTTAGTGAGAAACTTCATGGTGCACAATTGAATTATCCTGTTTATGATAAAGAACTATATGCTCTTGTGCGTGTGTTGGAAACTTGGCAACATTATCTTTGGCCTAAGGAATTCATAATACATTCTGATCATGAATCTTTGAAATATTTAATGGGGCAAGCGAAATTGAATCGTAGACATGCTAAGTGGGTAGAATTCATTGAGACCTTTCCATACATTATCAAATATAAGAAAGGCAAAGAGAATGTGGTAGCTGATGCTTTGTCTAGAAAACATGTGCTGTTGACTCAGTTGGAAGTAAAGGTACCAGGGTTGGAAAGTTTGAAAGATTTATATGCTTCCGATCATGAATTTGCAGCTCCATATTCTAATTGCAAAGATGGAAAAGGGTGGGATAAATTTCATATTCATGATGGTTTTCTTTCGCATGAATAAGCTATGTGTTCCGGATTCCTCTGTGCGTTTGTTATTGTTGCAGGAATCTCATGCAGGAGGATTGATGGGGCATTTCGGGAGGGAGAAGACTTATATGATGTTAGCTGATAACTTTTATTGGTCAAAGATGAGGCGAGACGTCGAGAGGTTTGTTCAAAGATGCATCACATGCCATAAGGCAAAATCAAAACTCAATCCACATGGTTTGTATACTCCACTTCCTGTTCCTAGTGCTCCTTGGGAAGATATTAGCATGGATTTTGTGTTAGGACTGCCTAAGACCAGGAGGGAAAGGGATTCAGTCTTTGTTGTTGTGGATAGGTTCTCTAAAATGGCACATTTTATTCCCTGTCATAAGAGCGATGATCGTCGCATGTAGCTGATTTGTTTTAGGGAGATTGTGAGATTGCATGGAATGCCAAGAACTATTGTTTCAGATCGCGACGTCAAGTTCATGAGCTACTTGGGACAAAGTTATTGTTTTCAACGACTTGTCACCCATAAACAGATGGGCAAGCGGAGGTGGTGAACCGCACACTTTCAACGTTGCTACGTGCCATGATAAAGAAGAACTTGAAAGAGTGGGAAGATTGTCTCACCGCATGTGGAGTTTGCATATAACAGGCGGTACATTCTACAACTCAATTGAGCCCATTCGGTGGTGTACGGCTTCAAACCAATCACGCCCCTTGATTTACTTCCTCTCCCACTACAAGAACGTGCAAATATGGAGCTTCTAAGCGTGCTGATTTTGTGAAAAACTCCATGCCACAACTAAAGAGGTAATTGAAAAGAAGATGCGTGCTTATGCTTCCAAAGCTAACAAATCTAGAAAGAAAATGCTATTTGAACCAGGTGATTTAGTGTGGGTCCACCTTAGCAAGATCGCTTTCGCAGTTGCGTAGATCCAAATTGATGCCCGTGGTGATGGACCTTTTAAAGTTCTTGCCAAGATCAATGACAATGCATACAAGATTGAGCTTCCGGTGATGACTATGGGGTAAGTTCTACATTTAATGTTGCTGATCTATCACCTTTCTTTGGACAAGATTGTAATGCCAAAGCTAGTAATGAGACTTCAATAACGGACCAATAACAAGAGCACGAGCCAAGAAACTACAATCCTGTGTGAACCTGCTCCTTAATGAACATGTCATTAATTTTAATGAGAATTGTATACTACCTAAAACAATGTTTTACTTGTGCTCAGTTTTGAAGAGTCGGCGATGAATGGAGATCAAGGACAGCATGAACAATGGTCAGCCATGAATAGTGCAATGCGTGAACAGTACCAGGCCGTGCTACGATGCACGCTACATGTGTTTGCGGCTGTGAACAGTAGCGATCAGACGGCCATGAACAGTACCATGCTACAGTGCGGCGTGAATAGTACCACATGGAAAAGTTTAGTGTTGGATAGCCTTGGGCTGAGACTATATATTGAGGGGTAGACCCCCATTGTAAAGGGGACCACTTTGATAATAGAAAACTCTTGTTCTTTCGTTGGGCAAACCAGCTTGAGAGAATTGGGAGTTCATTGAAATTAAGATTGTTCAACCTTTTCCTTGGGGTTGGGAGCGCAATAGAACTTCATCGGTGGTCGTGAAGTTCAGCACGTGAGTTGGGCGAATTATAGAGTGTTAACTCTTGCATTGGCAACGGGATCACTACGGTTCGTCAAATCACGTGAGTATCCAGATCCCACGTCGAGAAGATCGGGCGACCCGTATCAACGGATCTGAACCAAATGAAACCTGAATCACGAGTTGGGGTCTTGAATCAAGCAAATCAGGTGGTCTAGTCGACACACGCGTTCACTAGGAAGTAGCAGAAGCTAAACTTGCATCTAAACAAAACCCAAGTTCATCTCGGCTGCTACATGTATTTATACATGGGCAACAGCAAGGAGGCGGGAGGTGTAAACCCTAAGCTAGAATGGGCCCCTAGTGGGCTGCACGAGATACAAGGGTTTCAGCCCAAGGCCGGAAGGCCAAGCGTCTCTTTGTCAATTCTGCTCACTCGGTGGAATTTCGTCATGAGGTGGATCCATCTGAAAGTAGACTTCAAGATCTTTCCGATGAGTACTCATATTCCTCAAACAACATCCGAGTTGAGAAATATTGCCACGTCAATTTGATGTTGCTGGCTGTACGAACATGAAGTCTCGAACTTGATGTCCGATCTTGTGCTTCCTTGTTGTGTGATCTTGATGCCCAAACTAATTGGTTGATCCATTAGCCTCCTCTCCATCATTCCTAATAATAATAAAATCATCACAATGATTTAGTAGCATCCAATTCTGAGATGAGGGTTTATGGACAGATGAGAGCGAGTTTACCGATAATTTAGCTCTCGCACGGGCTCTTGTCATTGGTCCTTGCTGCGTAGTAGGCATGGTTGTATCATTGGAAGGATGTCCTCATCATCCTCCCTTCTTGCATTTGAGTCGTCCTCGACTCAAGTTCATCTTCCTTGCCCAAATATGGTTTCAAATCTGCAATGTTAAATGTGGGGCTGACCCCAAAATCTGGCCGGCAACTCAAGTTTGTATGCATTATCATTGATCTTAGCTACAACTTTAAAAGGACCATCAGCTCTGGAAGCAACTTTGACTTTCTCAAATCAGAAACCGATCCTTTCTCAAGTGCAGCCAAACCAAATCACCCGGTTCGAAAGTAACATGCTTCTTTCCTAAGCTACCAGCAAGTTTATATTTAGCATTCATGTTCTCTATGTTCTCTTTTGTGGTCTCATGCATTTTAACATCAACTCAACACGTTGTTTAGCATCAAAATTCAATCTCTCGAAGTTGGTAAAGGTAGCAAATCAATAGGGCACGAGGCACAAAATCAAGTAGAGTGTTGTGAGCGATTGTAAGCAAACTCAACATGAGGCAAACATTCTTCCCACATTTTTATGTTCTTTTCAAAACTGCCCTAAGCATGGTAGATAAAGTTCTATTCACAACCTCAGTTTGTCCATCAGTTTGGGGATGACAAGTAGTGGAAAATAGCAACTTAGTACCCAATTTAGCCCACAAAGTTCTCCAAAAATGACAAAGAAATTTTGCATCACGATCTGAAACAATTGTGTTTGGCACACCATGCAAACGAACAATCTCACGAAAGAACAAATCAGCAACATGAGTAGCGCGTCGGTCTTATGGCATGGTATAAAATGTGCCATCTTAGAAAACCTATCCACAACCACAAAGACACTATCCTCCTTCTTTGTTCGAGGCAGTCCTAAAACAAAGTCCATAGAAATATCCTCCCATGGTGCATTAGGAACAGGTAGAGGCATGTACAAACCGTGAGGATTAAGACGTGACTTAGCTTTTTGGCATGTTGTGCAGCGAGCAACGAATCTCTCCACGTCCTTCGCATCTTGGGCCAAAAGAAATGATCAGCAAGGATGTCTTCCGTCTTCTTCACACCAAAGTGTCCCATCAGCCCTCCTCCATGCGCTTCCTGCAACAATAACATACGCACAGAGCCAGCTGGAATGCATAGCTTGTTAGCTCGAAATACAAACCCATCATTGAGGACAATTTGTTCCATGTTTTCCCTCCTTGCAATTCAGCAACACATCTTTAAAATCACCATCATGGGCATATTGCTCTTTTATTGTTTCCAAGCCAAAAATTTTGAAATCAAGTTGTGAAAGCATGGTATAACATCTAGACAAAGCATCAGCAATTACATTTTCCTTCCCTTTCTTGTGTTTGATGACATAAGGAAAAGACTCAATGAATTCAACCCAGCGAGCATGCCTACGGTTCAGTTTTGCCTGACTTCGAATATGTTTCAATGATTCATGATCAGAATGTATAACGAACTCTTTGGGCCATAAATAATGCGGCCATGTTTCCAAAGTTCGAACTAGAGCAAGCAATTCTTTATCATAAGTAGAATAGTTCAAACTAGGCCCGCTCAACTTCTCGCTGAAATATGCTACAGGTTTTCCCTCTTGTAACAAAACACCTCCCAACCAATTCCACTAGCATCACATTCAAGTTCAAAACTTTTAGTGAAATCAGGGAGTTGGAGCAAAGGGGCATGTGTTAACTTATCTTTCAATGTGTCAAAAGCACTCTTGTGTGCTGCAGCCCAAGTGAATGTAACGCCTTCTTGGTGAGTTCGTGCAATGGGGCTGCAATGGTGCTAATCCTTCACAAAACGGCGATAGAATCCAGCAAGCCGAGAAAGCTTCTCACTTGTGTGACCGTTGTGGGAACCGCCAGCTATGTATTGCTTCAACCTTGGCTTGATCAACTTCAATTCCCTGTGGGGTTACAACATAGCCAAGAAAGAGACTCGATCCGTGCAAAGGTGCACTTCTCAAGGTTACCAAACAAGCGTGCATCACGTAGATCATTAAAACATCACGCAAATGATCAAGATGTTCCTCAAGTGATCTGCTGTATATCAAGATGTCATCAAAATATACCACAACAAATCTGCCAATGAAAGTGCGTAAAACTTCATTCATTAATCTCATGAAAGTGCTGGGTGCATTAGTGAGACCAAAAGGCATAACTAACCACTCGTATAGTCCGAATTTAGTTTTAAACGCTGTTTTCCATTCATCTCCTAGCTTCATGCGAATCTGGTGGTAACCACTACGCAAATCAATTTTGAGAACACAATTGAGCCACATAATTCATCAAGCATATCATCTAGCCTAGGAATAGGATGACGATATCTGATTGTAATGTTATTAATCGCTCGGCAATCTACACATGCGCCAAGATCCATCTTTCTTAGGAACCAAAAGAACAGGAACAGCGCGCGGGACTAAGAGACTCACGTCTGGAACCTTTATCGAGCAATTCTTGCACTTGGCGCTGAATCTCTTTAGTTTCTTCGGGGTTGGTCCTGTATGGCGCACGGTTGGGTAATGAGGCTCCGGGAATAAGGTCAATCTGGTGCTCAATCCCACGGGTGGGTGGCAGCCCTGGCACCTCCTTTGGAAAATGTCCGCATACTCTTGCAAAAGGTTAGTGACTGCGGAGGCAAAGAAGAAGGTATCTCCTCAAGTGAAAACAAAGTTTGTTTGCAAATCAAAGCATAGCAAACAGCAGTATTAGCATCAATCTCATCCAAATCAGATTTGGTTGCAATGAAACATGACCCTTTCAGCTTGATCTCATTTTTATTATTGTGGGCAGATTTGGTGTTCTTCTTTTTGTGCTTTTCAAGTTCATTTGCCACAATCTGATTTTCACTCTTAGCATGCTCCTGATTCTTTACTTTACTAGCTCTAGCAAGTTCATCTTTCAAAATAGCTTCAGGCGACATTGGGTGCAAAACAAGTTTCTTGTCATTATGCATAAAAGAGTATTGGTTTGTTTTACCATGATGCAAAGAATCAATATCAAACTGCCATGGTCTACCTAACAACATAGAGCATGCTTGCATAGGCACAACATCGCAGTCAATAGAATCATGATAAGAACCAATAGCAAAATTAACTCTCACCAACGTGTTACCTTCACCTTACCGCTCTTGTTCAGCCATTGAATGTAGTAAGGTTGCGGATGTGGCTGGGTGCACAATGCAAGCTTCTCCACCATTTCAGCACTTGCCAAGTTGTTGCAGCTCCCTCCATCAATGATGACTCGGCAAGAACGCTCCTTGATCACACACTTGGTTTGAAACAAAGTGTGGCGCTGATTTTGTTCAGCCTTCTCCATTTGTGCACTCAACACCGCTGCACCACGAGGCTCTCATAGTGTTCAGCATGTTCCGCTTCAATGTGTTCCTCATTTTGTTGTGCTCCTCATCTTCCCCTACATTGTTAGCCAAAGCAAAGCATATGTTTCTTCATCTAAATCACTAGCAGAAGAATACTCACCATCAGGGCGCACAACTAGCACACGGCGCTTGGGCAGTCCTTGCGCACATGACCGTAACCTTTGCAAGTGAGGCATTGAATGTCTCGTTAGCCTCAAGATGCAATTGAGGATGAACTCTTGGTTGGTGCAGCAGCTGCCCCTTTGTTGTTTCGGGATGGCATGGTGAGGAGTTCGTTGTCGAAGGTCGTGATTTCTCGCTTGATGAAGATGGGGCATGGCTCGATGCAGTTGGGCAGCGGGTTGGATGGCGTCCAAGAGGTAGCACGACCTGCAGAAATGTTAGTTCTCGTGCTAGCTCTCCGTCCTGTACTTCCCTTTCAGCTTTACAAGCAAGATGAAACAAACAGTGATCGAATTGTATTCTTTGTTAGCCAAAATATCCTGAATTTCCGATTCAGCCCACCCATGAACCTAGCCATAGCTGCATCCTCATTTTCTACCAAACCACAACGAAGCATCCCTGTTTGCAACTCTTGATAGTACTCTTCCACAGATTTGTTTCCCTATCTCAAAAGCTGAAGCTTATGCAAAGATCACGTGCATGATAAGAGGGAACAAATCTAGCTCTATAACTCTTTTCATAGCATCCCAAGTTTGTGGAGTGTTGTTTGGGTGGCTGCGCACATATTCGCTCCACCAAATAGAAGCAAAATCAGTAAACTCACTAGTAGCAGCCCTAACACGTTTGTTTTCGGAAAATCATGACATGCAAATTTTTATCAACAGCTGGCTCCCAAGTAAGATATGCATTGGGGTCATATTTTCCATCAAAGAGGGCATGCTAAATTTAATCTTCCCTAAAGAATCATCATTGTCGCGTACCTCACGTCGTGGTTGACGAGCATGTCCACCATGTCGACGGCGCTGCTGCTGATTATGTTGCCCATTTACCTCCCCATCAAGCTCCGTGTCACTGAATATTCTTCCTCATCTTGCCCAGCAATGCTACCATCGGTGTTGTTGTTGTTGCGCGTCCGTACCATCATCACGACCCTCCTGGTCCATCCTGTCCAAACGCTCCAAAATGCCTACAAGAGATGTTAAGAGCCCCAAGCGTGTTTTCCATTGAGGTCACTTAGTGTTGGTGTCGATCTGCGTGGCCTCCAATTGGCCAAGGCGTTCGTTGGTAACTCGAACATCCTCATCAAGGTGTTCAGATGCACCCTCACTTGGCGTTCAAAGTGTTGAATGATGCCCTTGTTCGAGGTGAATGAGCTTGGCCATCATCCTCATTTCCTGCCATGGTTAGCTTGCAGCAAAAGAACAAGAGAAAAAATGTCCTATCAACTAGTGGAACTAGGTGGCAGCAAACTCCATTCTCTCAATCTTGTGCCATCAAGTTCTTACATGTTCTTACCATGCTTAGGAAGTTGGTGTTGGCAGCCGGCAAGAACAGCACAAAATGTTATACAAACACAGCCCTGTGACGTAGTAGATAATTTGTGGAGCTATAGGTGGCTGCAAAAAAAATCAAGGAACAGCTAGAACCACGTTAGCCAAAGCAAGTTGAATAAATGTTCACAATGGTACTATGCTGGCCCTAGGCTAAACCATGTTAGAGACGTGAGCCTAGACACAAACGTAGTCACCAAACAGTGGCAAACAAGGCATACAAAGAGAGCAATGCAGCAACAAGAACTCTTTTCTTCCTTTCTTCTTTTCCTTCTTGTTTCTTCCTTTGTTTTTTTTCTTTTTCTATTCTTTTCAGGGCCTCAAAAGTTATGTTTGGCACAATCAAACAAAACAATTACTTCACATAGCCCTCCTTGCTTTTAGATGCACAGATTACTCAGCAGATATGCAGAAATCTCCCTAGCGATTGCAAAGCGCTTAGATAGAATTTGGGGGGCAAGGTTAATTTTCCCTGAAAGAGCACAAAGTAAGCTTTCCAGAATGTATCTAAACACTTGAATTGGAGATTGGATGCAAGAAATAGAGCAGATTTCTTCTCGTGCAGATCTAGAAGTGGAATTGCGAAAATAGTGGATAACTGCAGCGCGAGAAAGGGGAAAAAGTGGCAGCGAAACTAATGGTGACAAAAGCGTGACAAGAACTCAAAACTCTAATGGATTAGATCCTAAGAACCAGCACTTGACACCACGATGCAACCACAAACTCAACAAGCCAAGAACTAGGTAGAACAGCAAGGGCTCAAACTAGTTTTTGGGATTTCAGATCTAGTCTATTTTTTTTTGGGTATTTTTGGACTGTATGATACGGGATCGCCCGATCTTCTCGATGTAGGATGGATACTCACGGGAGTCTTGATGAATCGTAATGATCCTCCAATGCCAATGCAAGGGACGAACACTCTTTAATCCGCCAAAACACACTCGTGTTGATTTCGCCGACCACCAAGCAAAGATCTATCGTGCACCCAATTCCCAATGGAAAGGCTGAACGATCTTGATTGAAGAAAATCACTCCTAATTCCCTATGGAACTTCGGTAGCAATGCTAACTCGAACAAACTTTAGTAGATTCATTATTCTCAAACGTGGTCTGCCTTACAATGGGATCTAACCTCAATATATAGTACCCTGTCCACCTCATGGCTGGCCAAGAGGTTTTAAACCAACTCCAACTCATCCCTACATGTATTTGGAAACAAACTTACACAAAAGGAAAAACCTAAAATTAAGCCGTCACAATGTTTCCGTCATAACTTTTAATCCGTAATGAATTTGGAGATGGGGCCGGATCCATTGCGTAGACCTTGAAATTATCTTTCCAACGAGTACAAGAACACCTCAATCGGACTCCGTTTGTGAAAGTTATGGCCTTTAGTAACTGCCTGTCAGGCTGTCCCGAACCGAATCCGAATTGAATTCTGAGTTGAATCCGAGTTTGAATTGGATTGAGGACGTGGAGGTCCGAATTTAGCTTATAAATCTTATCCAAAACTTGTAGTTTTAGTCCTTGTGCTCCTCCCTTTTGCTCTCCCAAGTCTTCACATGAATCATACCTAAGAATACGTAAAATAATAGCATGACGTAGTATTCAAGTTCATCATCAATTAAAAGAAACTCCTTTAGAAACAAATTCACCTGACAATATTTAATGCGGCTCAATACTTCTTTCCAATTAAATAATGTATTAGCACGAAAAGTGCTAAGCGTGTGCGTATCCGCATCATCCTCCCTTCTTCAAGAAAAGCCGTCCTCGGCTTTTGGTAACTGAATTGTACTACGCAAAGAATACATCGATATGCATGGTATATATATTTGTCATCAACACTTCTTTGCTTAGCATATCAAGAACATCTGAAGGCGTAGTAGATAAAAAGAACAGCACATATGCATGGTATATGTATGAATCAATTATCGTGTCATTCTCGTTGTTCCACACAAACAAATTAATATAACGGCAACCATAAGATGTATACATTGCAACATTGTCTTTCATTTCATTCTCCCTCCCATGAGAAAAAGTCGTCCTCGACTTTGCTAGGCACATGGACAAGTCATTAATGTGCCAAACCAAATTAAGTTGTTCTAATACGGGGGAGAAAATTTTTAGTTCCTTCCATGCTTCAACTGCGCTACTCGATTATTTGTACATGATTGTACATTAAAGGATGAACAAGTAGGCTTATGAAATCTTTGAAACATGCAGCATTATTGTTGAAACTCGTCTCATTGTGATCATGATATGGCACAGAAGATTGTTTATCCAAAATATGCAATTTCAATTCATCAAATTTATCACATGTAACACATATTCGGTAAACATAAAACTTATCATCTATACCATAATTTCCAATCAAATTGAACTTATATGTATATGCATAGGTACTAACTAGTGATTTTAAACATGAAATTTCAGCAACATTCTCAATCACACTAGATAGTTCTTTAGGATCATCAAACATGATATAATATAAAGAATCATCGGAGATATTCTAGAAAGAACTTCCTTATGAGTAATTAATTCCATTATGTAAATTGACCAAAGAAATTTCAGAACATGGAATTTTCGAATGAACACATGAGTTCTCACAATTACTCACCTTTTCACAAATAAATTCAGAACCAATATGATTACCTCTATCATTCCCTTCAATTGATGTAGGTGTTGTAGGTATTAAATCATCATGATGTAACAACGGGGCAGCAAGTACTTCATCTTTAACTATGATTATCTCCTCATAGTTTATCTCTAATGGTGTCAATTGTTGAACATTTGGCTCCTCTTCTTTAATTTCAACCTGCACAATGTGAGGAACAACACTAGAAGTAGATATTAATGTGTTAGTTTCAAAATCAACCTCACTTTGTCTATCTTCTACTTCTCTCTTTTCTTTTGGTGTATCTCTCACACTCTCAGTTTGGATGCTCTCAAACTCACATATGGTGGAATCACACTCGCTCTTTTAACACTCTCACTCAATTTGGCTATGTGGCTCTCATTCTCAACTGGGTTTTGATGCATCTTAATTGTTGTATGTATCATCGGGGCAGCACAAGATGTGTCCTTTACCGAAGGGAAAGTCCCATGCTCGGTCATCTTCTCATGTGTCACACTAGTGGAACCATAAGAGCTGAAGTATGGACATGGATTGAACCGTCTTGTACGTTTCTCCATAAGTCTCTTCTCCTGTATAATAGCATAATTCACAAGATCATGCATGCTACTAAAATATTTATGTTGAAGTGCAGCGGCGATCTCGAAATTCAAGCCACCTCTAAAGTATGCCTTCTCCTTGATGGACTAGTGACACCGCACGACGATCGCATCTTGCAGTTCAAAATAGTAATCTTGGACAATATTACTCCCTTGTGTGATATTCTCCAGATGGTGAAG